>CM030364.1:532138-679311 GCA_017893485.1 Hemerocallis citrina | reverse complement strand
TCCTTTATTTTCATAGACGTGTTTCATTAGTAACTATCCATACAGCTACGATTAAATTCTATTTTCATGTCCTTTTTTAGAAGGGGGAGGGGTCGGAATTGTTTGATATTTAGATACAAACTGTCTGTTAGTTTGTCCCTTAATTTGTCACCATTTTTAATTTTTAAATTTTTTAATTTTTTTATTCATTCGTCCCTTACTTCAATGCATACATATATATATATGAGTAATGCTTTAGCCACTACCAATTTCACTACCATTCTCTTCACTACCTTAGGTGGCATACTCCTATTGGAGAGTTCTCCCATCTACTCTATCTTTCCCTACCTATTGGAGTGTGCCACCTAAGGTAGTGAAAGGAAATGTAGTGAAATTGGTAGTGAATGTAGCATTACTCTATATATATATATATATATTTTTTTTTTTTTTTAATTTTTTTTTTTTATAAATTTTCAGACAATACCCAAATTTTAGCTTTTAATGACTACAGCACAAATCCATTTTTTTTATTTCTATTTGCCAAATACCTAAAAATTGACTCAAGACAACTACAAATGCTCTTAGGGGACCAAGAATAATTATTTGGGCTTTTCACCTTGGACCCAGGGAACTCTGGGCTGGCCCCGGCAATGGCAATAACTTGATCCATATCTTATAGACCTGATCTAGCTTACAGTATGCTTTACATTTATATCAACAACAAAGTCTTCACAACAAACTGAAAACAACAAAGTAGATGCAATCTGTGCACCAAATATATAGATTCGCCAAGAACGTTTTTATCACAAAACTCTGAAACAAATCAAAATATGTCAATCCTGAACAAGCTGCAGACTGAGAGTCGCAGAATCACAAATATATAAGAAACATATTAGACAATTCAAGGTATAGAAAATCTAGAGGTCAATCAAAATCATAATCATCCACTTGTCGTCTCCGACCTGCTTATCTCTAATATTATAATGGGAGAAGGCTTTAGTGTCATTTGTAAATCTTTTGTCATTCTACCAACCCGTGCAACGCACATGCATAACTATTATAAAGGAGGTCCTATATTCAAATCAAGACTACGCCTAAATTTTTATTTTAAAAAACTATATTTATTAAAACGTGCTTCGCACGTGTAAACTACTAGTAAATATAAATGGAAGCATGAACCAGTTGTAGATCAACTTACAACAAAATTAAAACCAGCCATCAGTAATCAAAGACATCTATTTCTTTTTATAATAGCAGACAAACGAAAGCATAACAAGAGAAACATTTCAGGAAAAAAAGTGAGCATTATAAAATCTAGAGATCAATCATAATCATATTCATCAACTTGTCATCTATGATGTCCTTCTCTAAAACCAATCAAAACTTAAATGGAAACATTATCCATTGGTAGATAGGTAGTCACAAGTTCAAACCAAAATATAGAAATCTAAAAACTTAGTAACTAAAGAGTTCATCATGCATGATCCCCAACAGAATCCTATCATCGAAGCCTGCGAGCTTCTCTTTCAGTCTCAAGAAGGGTAAGAACGTCACCTTCACGAACAGGCCCCTTCACATTCCTCATGATGAAACGGTTGGTTTCGTCCAAGAACTTGACCCTCACCTGTGTCACTTGACCCCTTGACCCTGTCCTTCCCATCACCTTAACAACCTGAGCAAGCTTAGCCTGAGTATCCATGCTGCATATAAAAGAAACATAAAATATTCGATTACCATCAAAACTGAAAAGGAAATCAGACCATTTAAAATATCTATATACGAATCCAATAATACTTTACTACAGGATTCCAATATTGTTTTAAGAAACAAATTTGACCTTTGTTCAAGTAATGGAGTCCACCATCTCTCTAAATTTACACATCAATAACTTCTCGTTCGATAGCAAAACCAGAAAATTTTAAAATATCTATACGAATCCAAATACTTCACTACAGGATTCCAATATTGTTTTAAGAAACAAATTTGACCTTTGTTCAAGTGATGGAGTCCACCATCTCTCTAAATTTACACATCGATAACTTCTCTTCGATAGTAAAACCAGAAAATTCTGATAAAGCATTTTCAATTTCAAAATTTGCTATTACCAATTTGTAGTCAACACTAATTTCTAAATTTCATTATTCTTATAATCATCACCTTCTTCTTCAATTCCAATTTCAATGTTACTGGCTGACCAAATCGGATTTGATTTTACGTCATACATTCTTCTCTAATTTTTGCCTCAACTACAAATTTGGGCCCAAGCATGGTAAACAAAACAAAGATGTTTAAAAAGCCAAGAGTCTAGGAAAGGTAAGTGAAGCAGCATTTCCAAAAGAAGACATCAGCAACAAACCAGATGGCATTATTACGCACACAGGCCCACTATTTTAATGCGAAATACAGTAGACATCCTCAACCAATTTGGGGAATTACATGTTTGGAGAGGTACCATATTGAAAGAAAGACAAACTAACAGACAGTTTGTATCTAAATATCAAACAATTCCGACCCCTCCCCCTTCTAAAAAAGGACATGAAAATAGAATTTAATCGTAGCTGTATGGATAGTTACTAATGAAACACGTCTATGAAAATAAAGGAGAGGTGCATATCAGTGAAACTACCATCATCAGATAATCACAACCTGAGAAAAGATTATCTAGGATTCAAGGCACTGGTCATGAGGTAAAGGGGATCAGACCGGATAAACAAATGAACTTCTCATATAAACAGAAGAAAAACATTCAAACCAGGTAGATGCAGAAACTGTAGCTCCGACCTGTTGGCTTAATAAGTTGAAAGTAGCAAACAAACGAAGATAGAATAGGAGAAATATACAAAGTGACGCTAGAAGATGAATTTTTGAAAGACACTTTAGCTTCTCATAAGAGAGAAGAAAATACAAATGAAATAAAAAAATTCAGTCTCAAAAAAGACACTTTAGCTTCTCAAAAAAGAATACTGAACAATCTCAAAGAAAATGAAAATATTATTTCAATGTTATAAATATATTAAGTGTGAATTGTCTATTGAACTTCCCCCCACTCTTTCCACATTCTCCACCACCACATTGCATTCATTCATATTTAGATCTATGTAATAATTATGTAATTGTCTCTTTATATTCTTTGTAAGCCTATAAATAGGCCATTGGGGTGAATCATTTGTAAGGTGAGAAAATATTATGAATGAGAATAATCTTCTTCCCTCTTATCTCTATTTCATTTGTTTATTGTTTTTATTATTTTATAACACGTTATCAGCACCAGTCTCTACCTTTCGACTCTCAAGTTCATCTGAAGAAAAGGAAAAATGTTTGGCCTTATATATGTAAGTATGTTAATCTCGAGTTCATCTTATTATTATTTTTTTTACTTTTGATCATTTCCTTAAGGTCAATATAACTTAGTATGCTCTACACTCGCCATTTTTTATGGATCTTGTGTATCAGAAAAGTTACATTTTGATATCGTCTTTTTTTATATATGTAAGTATGTTAATCTCGAGTTCATCTTATTATTTTTTACTTTTGATCATTTCCTTAAGATCAATATAACTTAGTATGCTCTACACTTGCCATTTTTTTTTATGGATCTTGTGTATCAGAAAAGTTACATTTTGATCTCGTCTTTTTATTTCTAATTATACATATAATTTCATTATGTTCTTATTTTTCAAAGCTCTTGATAATAACCGACAAGAATTACTTATCATGAGTTTTGGATGTTGAAATTCATTTGAATACCGAAAGTCTCAAAGAGACAATTGATGGATTCAAAGAATCATTGAAATGAGATCATACGAAAGATATAAAGAAAGCTATAAATTTTCTTTTTGTCACAATCTCCCTGAAGGAGTGAAAGATGATTGTATCAAAATCAATGATCCTGAAGATCTCTTGAAATTTAAATAAAATATTGTTCATCTAGCAAAAGGAATCATGTGAGAATTTGATATATCAAAATTAAAGATCCCGAAGATCTCTCGAAATGAAGAAAATATTGTTTGTATAATAACAATACAATGAGTATAAATTGATGACGATCCTGTAGATCTAAATACGACGCTCCATACATGTAAATGAGCTTTAATCGGATAAACCAAAAGTCCGTATTTTATCATGTCCATTGTCCTGGAGAAAGTTAGAAAGTTCAAAATCTTAGAGAATCATCAATCAATTTACCAAAAAGAAGTTTAATACCTTACGGGTTAATAACATCCAATCAGTGGGTATAAATTGCTATCTATCTAAAACTGCCACCTATTGAAAGGTGCAAGTATATTATAAAACTTTGAGTAATTATTGGTAGGAAGTCACAATGATTCACCAAAGCCATGTAAAGATTTAGACAGTGGATTGGGCAACCAAATTTACTAATCCAAAATGTTTAGTGCCTGGGTACATAGTTCTAATGTTAACTGCAATTTGTAGTTTAGCCAGTATTCATTTGTTTGAATAAATTGTGAGCATTTGTGATGGATGAGCACTTGTTTCCTTTTTGCCGTCAAGCCGGGTTGAGAAACTAATTTAGTGATCTTATGTAATTAATGTAATCTACTCTGAGAGTGAATGGAACATGCTAGTCATTGCTAGTCATAGGAAGTGGGATATGATTTGTTGAGGAGAAAAGTTGTTTCTCCACTGGCTAGCTTGCTCAGCAACAGCCATACAACACTTAGTGAACAAACATAAAATTTTCATCATGATATCTAAAAGAACACGATGGTCTTTAGTATGGACCTCAATGGCTTACAATCTTTTACTGACATCAGAAATTGACTTTTGATTTTTGTTCATTTTTGTAAAAAAAATGATTGGACACTGTTGCTTGGGGCTTATGGATATTACTTTGATATATTCATCAACTCAGTTAGGTATAGATTTCTGTAGCTTCATTTTACTGGCAGTTTACATCCCAAATAGAGTATATCTTCTGTAAGAAATAACAAAGAACAAGTTATAGTAGAGTTCTATGCTGTTTCATGTTCTTAGATTCAAGCTTATGTGCTTTCGATTTGGCCTCTGCTTGGATGAAAAGAAGATCAGTTAAATGGTTGGATGGTAAGAGAAATTTCTCAAGTGGTAGTGTTCAAAGATCAGAAAAAGTATATTCACGATCCTTAGCCTCGTTGAAATTAGAATTTGAGCTGGAATATAAAAAAGGGACTTACAATAGGCGGGTTGGTTACTGCACATTGTGAGGATTAGTTTCCAAATACCGATCTTGGATGCCTAATATCTAGTTTGATGTTTCGTTCGAGACCTGCCTAAGAAAAACCTCAAAATCTAAATTTGGATGTAAATGTACAATGAACATATAGTAAACCTCTAGGATACTGAATTATCTGAATATAATAGTTCACCCTTTCTTGTTTTAGTATATGCAAAGGTGCAAATGAGAGTTTTATTGGAAATGGTTATGTGCAAGTTTTCTCAAGTTTACTGGACTCTGTTTTTGTGCCTTCTCCTGAGGACGTGTTGGGGCTAAAAGTGAAGATTGGTTCAGTTTTCTCTTAAGTCATCTTCTCAAATATGAACACTTAAGTTCAGTATCTGAATGGTAATTTCTTATAGTTTCAATTCAGTAAGCACAAGAAATATGTACATGTTAATATTTTTGTTCACCTTGTTTATTATTATTTTAGTCGAAATGATTATTGTTTATTTCTTTTATCCTGATGAAATATGTTGACACTACTTGAATAGGTGAGCCTAGATTTGAACTGATATAAATTCAGAAAGGTACCAATGTCTGAGATTAAATGTTACCTTATATAAGAGTATCAATGGATATTACTGATCTAGGTCTGCATTTGGTTACAGATGTTACAATGTTTTAACATCTTTTAAAATAATCATCTTCCTGTATAGTTTGGACTGTAAATTTTTTATGAAGACAATTCGTCTTGATAATGCTGGTGAATTTACATCCCAATCTTTTATGAATTATTCTATGTCAATTGGGATAAAAGTGGAACATCCAGTAGCCTATGTTCACACTCTAAATGATTTGGCAGAATCATTTATAAAACGGATCCAATGGATTGCTAGACCAATGATTATGAAATCAAATCTCCCCGTTTGGGCTTGGGGACATGTTGTTTTGCATGCAGCACAACTTATACGCATCCGGCCAACCAGTTATAATGATAATTCTCCCTTACAATTGGTTCATGGTCAGGAAACAAATATTTCTCATTTACGAATTCCCGGATGTGCGGTATATGTCCCAATTAATCCACCACAACGCACAAAAATGGGCCCTCAAAGGAGGACAGGAATATATGTTGGGTATGAATCTCCATCTATAATCAAGTATATTGAACCGACAACTGGAGATTTGTTGACTGCAAGGTTTGCAGATTGTCACTTTGAATCACTATTCCCAACATTAGGGGGAGATCATAAATAGTTAGAAAAAGAGATTTCATGGAATGAATTATCATTGAAAAGTTTAGATCCTCGAACAAAAGAAAGTGAATTAGAAGTTCAAAGGATAATTCATTTGCAAGGTATTGCAAATCAACTGCCAGACGCATTTACTGACCACAAAAGAGTAACAAAATCTCATATTCCAGCTGTAAATGCTCCTGTCAAAATTGATGTCCCTGAAGGACAACCTATAATTGTTAGTGAGTCTAAGGCACGCCTGAAGCGTGGTAGACCACTTGGTTCCAAAGATAAACATTCTCGAAAAAGAAAAGGAGCAAATAACCATGATTGTCAAATCGAGGATGTCTTTCCAGAAGAGACCATTGACATAGTTAATAATGAAGAGAATCAGGTACCTGAAATTAATGAAAATGAAGAGATCTCGATTAACTATGTCATTATGGGAATAAGATGGGACCGGAATAATATAATTGTTGACAATATTTTTGTATATAATATAGCGCGCGATATCATAAATGAAAACGAGGATCATGAACCTACCTCTGTGGAAGAGTGTAGAAATAGAAATGATTGGCCAAAATGGAAAGAGGCAATTAAGTCTGAATTAGACTCGTTTGAAAAACGAGGAGTTTTTGGACCTGTAGTTCGAACACCAAAAGAGATCAAACCAGTAAGCTATAAATGGGTATTTGTACGAAAAATAAATAAGATTACTAGATATAAAGCACGACTTGTCGCACAATGTTTTACCCAGATGCCTGGTGTTGATTATGAAAAGACGTATTCTCCTGTGGTGGATGCAATAACCTTTCGATATTTGATATGTCTGGCAGTGCATGAAAGACTTGAAATGCGCCTCATTGATGTGGTCACGGCCTATTTGTATGGTTCGTTAGACCATGATATATATATATATATGAAAATCCCTGAAGGATTTAAAAGTGCCAGAAGCACATAGTGATAATTCCCGGGAAAATTTACTCAGTTAAGTTAAACAAAGCTTTGTATGGATTAAAACAATCGGAACAAATGTGATATAACCATCTTAGTGAGTTTTCGATAAAGGGGACCATAATAATGGTCATATAAGCTCACATATATTTATTAAATATTCAAGGTCGAAGTCTATTGGAACTCCTGAAGAGTTATACAAGCCGTGCAATGTTTAAAGAAATATCTTAAGGCGAAAAGACCTTGGATAAGCAAATTTCTTGTTTTGTCATCATTTTTGTTTTCAGGTTTTTCAAATTAAACATTTGAAAGTTGGTTTACTAGTAAGATGAAGTTCTCACCAACTCGAAGTCATTGGACTGAGTATTTATCATATCATTATAAAGTCAGATATCAATCAAGAGATATTGCATGCGAGGCAAGGCATAGATGTGTTTGTTTGATCGCTGTGACTATCACCTCAATTTTTGAAAAGAATGGTAGAATTGATCGAGATTCGAGATTTGACTTTTGAAAGTCCTAATCGGATGATCTCGTCAGGGGGAGAGATGATATGCGCTGCACTCTTTTTCCCTTCACCAAGTTTTGTCCCACTGGATTTTCTTGGTAAGGTTTTTAACGAGGTAGCATCTTCATTCCATATCATTGTTAAAGATTATGTACTCTTTTTCCTTCACTAGGGTTTTCCCATTTGGGTGTTACCTAGTAAGGTTTTAACGAGGCATATTCTTATTTACATTCAATAGACATTCAAGGGGGAGTGTTATAAATATATTAAGTGTGAATTGTCTATTGAACTTCCCCCCACTCTTTCCACATTCTCCACCACCACATTGCATTCATTCATATTTAGATCTATGTAATAATTATGTAATTGTCTCTTTATATTCTTTGTAAGCCTATAAATAGGCCATTGGGTGAATCATTTGTAAGGTGAGAAAATATTATGAATGAGAATAATCTTCTTCCCTCTTATCTCTATTTCCTTTGTTTATTGTTTCTATTATTTTATAACATTCAAAATAATTTTAAAAAGAGAGTTGGTTTTCAGAGTAATAAATAGGAGGTCACCAATGTGATTAAGCATAATGCAATAAAATTCAACAATTGTTGAGAATAATCAATATATCCAAACCCGGGCCCCTACATGATTCCCTCAAAATCCAAAATCCCAGGGATCTTGTAAGAGGTACGGCTTTGAGAAGAACTAGGATCATGCCTTCTCTATGCCCAACTGAGCATATGATTTTTTCCCATATTTCCCTAAATCAATTAATTAAGATTATTAAAAATCCATATTTCTCTAAACCCATTATTATTAAAAATTATCAAACAAAAAAATCAAAGAAAATAAGTCAGTCTCAACGGTTTTTCCATACTATGCCTAATAACCGGAACATATAAACAATCACAAATTTAATCCATTACTGTCATTATCAACATATAATGATGCATCTAGGGAACTGCGTTACTAAATTTCTTAACTAATAAATTCATCAAAAATAATATAAAAAACTGATAAAAGTATAAAGATTGATTATAACGGACAATCACTTGCTAATCAACAAAATGGAGTATCCCTACAAGATTCTCTTGAAACAAAAAATCCAAGAGATCTTATACGAGACTCGGTTTTTTAGAAGAACCAACATGGCTTTTGTCATAGACTTTTCTACACCCCTAATGAGCATCCCTAAACCCATTAAAATTATCAAAAACACATATTTCCCATAATAACCATAAAAAAAAGTTCGAACTGTAAAACCCAAAAGAATCAGTAGAATTCTAGGGTTCGTCAATACTATTGCTAGTAACATTATCAACATACAATGATGTATCTAGGGCATATACATTAATAAATTTCTTCGCTAATAACTTCATCAAAAACTAACTGGAGCAAACAATCACATACTTATCAACAAAACCTATCATTTATTATTCAATAAAATTGGATTAAATTTAGATTTTCGAACTTGAACGATTGCTGGACATCGAATAGGGTTTGTTCCTGAATCACAAAAGAGATTGTAATATTAATAAATTAAATAAACAAACAAAAAGTATTAAAGAAAAAAGAACAATTTGAGAATTAGGGATTAGGGTTTTCACGAACCTTTGAAACTCGTGGAGCAAAAGCGGTGGCGGCCGGTGTTTCCAATCTTCCCTTTATTTAAAGCAAGTTATTGGGCTATTGTGTGTTTGGGCTTGATGGGTTATTGGGCTGGGCTTTTACTGAACTAAATTGGAGTTGTTGGGGTTGTCATTTGTGGATATTCAACCATCTAATCTCAACAATTCATTTTAAAGTAAAAATTATATTAACCATTTATTTACTTTATTGTTTTTAGTTACCATAATACCCTCAAAGTTTAAATTTATTTACAACATAATTATTTACAAAATTACCACTAATATAAAATAAAAGATTGTGGCACTATGGGTAATTTGTAAAGAGTATGTATGAGTAAAGGGAGGTGAGATTACGTTTAATTATTTATTTTAAAAATAAATAAAAAATTAATTAGAACGGACATCGCATGTGCGGATTACTAGTTTCTTGAATCTCAATTCTTTCACGTAATAATTGACACATTTGTCTGTAAAATATAGTTGGTGACACATTTTGGACCTTATTACATATTTACCCATACTTTAGATTTCTCAAACTTATTCATGATTTAACTCTTACTCGACTAATAGAAATTAAATTAAAGTATTAAATTATAAAATCAACTGAGAAAAAATTAAGAGTCTTAGAAAAAACTTTAAAAAAATAAATGAATTCGTATTTGAAAAATCGTCTGGTTTTTCAATGGGTTGCCACATGAATTCTAAATTATTTTCGCATCAGTAATAAATCGGGATGGTCTAACCGGTCATGCCAAACCTTAACCATCTTTGTAAACTTATGGTTTACAATATCAGTAAATTTCGGGTTTACTGTGATATGATTCAACAATTCTTATATATGTATAATACAATCCAGATCACAAAGTGGAGTAAACTTTGCAACACACCCCTTTTGATTGTCATACTTAAGGTAACACGTATACCTTATTCATTCGTAGTCTTATATCTAAACAAATTTATCGGGACTTTACAGAAAATGGTGTATTTTGAATTCTGAATTTTGTGCCTTCACACATCATAGAATTAGCTCTTCAGGAGCTTATGAAATTTAACTCTTCAAGATTTCTAATTTCACACAACCATATAAATTTATATAATATTGGTATGTGCTTCATCATATCTCAAATGAGAGAATATGTATTATAGAGTATGTGTGGTAATAATGTCTTCAAGACATTTGTCCCAACTTGAATCTTGAATTTATACATATATAAAAAAAGAAAGAAAATAAACAAACTTGTAAAGCAATATATCAAGCATATATGATCATATTAAACTTAAATAAACAAAATATTATCATAACTCATAACACACATGAAAAATAAAAACAAAACTTATAAATAAAGTAACTTGAAATGATAAATCGTTTTGATCACTTATGGTGATCATGATTTTTATCTTTAGGATAGTATATTTATCACTTCTGGTGATTATCACTTCCATCTTCAGAATGGACAGAGAAATCCGCCACCTTTAAGTGTATCATATTATTGAGGTTATGACCATCAGTTAATTCTTTCCTTTATTCTTTAATGATTCTTGATTAGATCAACAAAATACATTACCGTACTACAGGTACGCGACCGATGGTCTTGCATCATACGCCAATGATGGATTGTTTATACATTTTATTTTATTTTCATTATCCAAGTCCACATCTATGGCCACGATGATGGGTACCCTCATGGCTAAAATTACTAGAACAATTATATAGCATCACATTCACTTTGGGAAATGGAGCATGTCCAATATAGAAGACGAAATCATCATTTTTCCATACATTTATAGTTAGCCACAGTTATACATATTTAGATCTACAGGATCGTCATCAATTCATACTCATTGTATTGTTATCATACATACAATATTTTCTGCATTTCGAGTGATTTTCGGGATCTTTAATTTTGATATATCAAATTCTCACATAATTCCTTTTGATAGATGAACAATATTTTATTTAAATTTCAAGAGATCTTCGGGATCATTGATTTTGATACAATCATCTTTCACTCCTTCAAGGAGATTGTGACAAAAGAAAATTATAGCTTTCGTTATATCTTTCGTATGATCTCATTTCGATGATTCTTTGAATCCATCGATTGTCTCTTTGAGACTTTCGGTATTCAAATGAATTTCAACATCCAAAACTCATGACAAGTAATTCTTGTCGGTTATTATCAAGAGTTTTGAAAAATAAGAACATAATGAAATTATATGCATATTTAGAAATAAAAAAGACGATATCAAAATATAACTTTTCTGATACACAAGATCCATAAAAAATGGCAAGTGTAGAGCATACTAAGTTATATTTATCTTAAGGAAATGATCAAAAGTAAAAAAATAATAAGATGAACTCGAGATTAACATACTTACATATATAAAACCAAACATTTTTCTTTTTCTTCGGATGAACTTGAGACTCAAAATGTAGAGACTCATGATATATAAGACCAAACATTTTTTTTTCTTCGGATGAACTTGAGACTCGAAAGGTAGAGACTCGTGCTGATAACGTCTTATAAAATAATAGAAATAATAAACAAAGAAAATAAAGACGAGATGAAAAAAGATTATTATCATTCATAGATTTTTCATGTATATACAAATAATTCACCAAATGACCTATTTATAGGCTTACAAAGAATACAAAGAGACAATTACATAATTATTACATATGAATAAATATGAATGAATGTAGTGGTGGTGGTGGAGAATGTGGAATGTATAGGAGGAGTTCAATAGACAATTCACACTTAATAATTTATTTATAACAGAAATTAAGAAATATGAGTTAATTATTTTGATTATTATTAAAAAAAAATTATAGGGATTGGATTTGTTCCCTCCCATTCCCCTCCCCGGCTGCCGCTTTTAAGTAAGGAGCTCAGCTCAGGCTGCCGCTTTTAAGTAAGGAGCTCAGCTCAGTTCAAACAAGCATTTTTATCCACCACGTGCACCTCGGACAAGGTCGGAAGGAACACAGAGAAAGATTACGACCACACACGTTGCTATCTCATCTCATCTCATCTGTTTAGTCTTCAGGTCCAGTTTTAGAGTAACAGAATTCAACTCAACAGCAGAAGCAGCAGCAGCAGCAACAACAAAAGCACGTGCATGCAATGTACTAGTACATACAAGCCAGCAATTTCCATCTCTCCTAGACTACAGTAATAATCACGAGTTCAACACAGCCAGGGAGGTAGGGTCAGGCAACACATCAAATCGTAGACAGAGGCAGCGCCACCCCGACCACTAGACCAAGGGCGCTGGACTGCTTAACTTCGGAGTTCTGATGGGATCCGGTGCTTTAGAGCTGGTATGATCATACCCTCAAAAAACACATCAAATCATGATCAAAACCACGACGGAAAAACACTAAAAATTTCTTGAGATGCTTCCGAGCTCACTGATCTGATGCATGATGATTCACCACTTGCACACTAAGAAAATGGCAACAGCATACACAGTCATCACAAACATTACCATTAACCCAATTTGGCAAACATTTTATCAACCAACCAACTAACCAACACAAAGGAAAAGCAAAGGCGCAACAAACCCAAATCAAATATCACCATCTTCACTAACCCAAGTTCATAATAACACCACTGTATTCATAATAACTGCCAATAAAAAGTAAGCCCATAATATACATGAAACTAATGCACTAGTACAAGAAAGACATCAAACTCAAAAGTAATCATGTCTAGGACTTGGAGATCAACCATCACGGAGAGCTACACCAATATTAGGAGATGACATTTTCCAGGGTATACCTTTTTCTTTCTTTTCTTTCTAAAGGAGATAACGATATCTACATTATGTAACCAGAAATATTAAGCGTCATATACAAAAAGTTCAGGTGATGGATTGAACCAGCAGGACTGAACATGGATTTGCTCCACCACTCCAGACCAGGACATCATCACATATCTTGGAGAGTATCACTGAAGCAAAACCCAACAAGGGCCACTGAAGCAAAAACCAACATTCAGCTTCATGGCAACCTCCCTCTTCCCCTCCTATCAACACCAGATCACTAGTTAAGCTTTCATACCAGTCCTAGTTCGGTCGTATTGACACAGAACTAGACGAACCATCATAGTTGCAGAGTATGGTCATCAAAAAACATTGCCAATGGTACCTATTATTACACACATAAAATAAATAAATAAATAAATAAATATATAAGCAACGACTACGACGCCGACAACAACAACAATAATAAACTTGTAAACCACCATAAATGCTTCAACAACTACACGCTCATGATAGACTGACTACTTTATGAGTTCTAATTTTAGCAATTGGCAATGCTGGTCATTCGTATACTAGGACTAATTCAAATCTTCTAAATGATGACTATAAACCATTCTGAATGGAATTTTTTGACGTAAAAGAATAAGATTTGATGGGTCCCGTCAGGGAATTTAATTAGGAGAAGACTTAACTTCATGAAATATTTTTCAATAGGGGCCTAGTTTTGGGGATTAAGTCACAATATGCAGAGTATATTGGTTAATAATTACTACAGATGCTTGTAACCAGAACTTTTTGAAGAAAGTATAGATACCCAATGGGTACCACCACATCATCAACCATCATAGTGATTTGATACCCATAACCCATCAAAAAATGACAACTGGCATTTGTGGAAATTTATTGAGTAGATTTAATAGCTTTAACTGGAAAGGATGTTTGTTTCTTTTACAATAACCTAGATTGTTTCTTAACATGTGTGTAAGAACCTAGAATGACATACATTTTGGGCAGGAGCGAGTAATATATAGATAGATGGATAGTAGTCACCTGATGAGTGTATCGGAGCTACATGTTCACATGAGCTTATCCAAATGATCATCATTAAAAATAAAATTGATATGCTTACTATTTGCTACTATGACTTAGAACTGCTCCTTTCAGCTGCAGCTGGACGTCTTTTGACAGAACCGAGCCTTGAAGAATCAGGCTTCTTTGAAGATATAAGAGATGAAGATAATAGTGCTGCAACGTCATCACGCTGCCGCTTCCTCGTTTCCATCAATTTTTTTGGAGGATGTCCAACATTACAAGGTCTTCTATTACTAGCTTCACTTACCATTTTACCTTCTTCCACTGAGGGCAAAGTTGGAGAATTCTGATTTGATTTACATGATGTGCTATGTTCAGAAAATCTACGTCTTTTTTGTGTTTTTCCTTCCAAACTATTATGTGCATTTCCCGCATTAGGTTGTTTTTGGTCAATCGCTTCACTTATTCTCTGACTTCGTTCAGCAAAATCTTGTACAGCTAAAGAACTCTGCTGGCTCAATTTATCAGATGCAACATGCTCAGAATATCTTAATCTCTCATCTGCTTTGTTTGTCAATGCTTTACTTCTTAAACAATGGCTTCTTTCATATGTACAATGTTTATGTGCCTCTTTCCCCTTCTCCCTGGAAGGTTCACCACATGATTTAAAAGTTCCTTCAACAGAAGATGCCACTGAATCACTCTGCTGGCTCAATTTGAAGGAAGTTTCACGTTTGGAAGAATGGTCTCTCTCTTTTCCTTTCCGACTCAATGTTTTTGTAGAAGTTGTTTCCAAATGTACATTTTGAGCAACCCTATCAACAACTCTACCTGAGTTGGGGATTTCCTGTGATGTACTATCAGCACTACCCAGATGATCCTTAGACTCTTGGGACTTGTTGCCCTCATCTCTATTCCTCGGAAGATGTTTTCTTCTTGCTATTGACTCCCTGTTCTTAGAGTTCTTCAGTACAGCTTCAGTAGAAGGAATGTTATCAGTTGCGGAATTCTGAGATCTCTTGGAATACGCATGTATTTTTCGGTCTACAGGATGAGCGTTATTCTTCGTGGCATCTTTAGCATTATTTCCCTTGTTCTGAACATTTTCAGACAGAAGCTTAAAGCTTCGGTTTCCTGTGGATGAATGTGGGTCATTCCCGAAGATGGAATCATATGGCCTAGAAACAGAGGTGAACGTATTTCTTTCTTTGGCATTCTTTACTAAAGCAGCCCAGTGGAGATTTCTCTGTAAAGTTCTGGCGTTACCAAATATCCATAAAGAGAATCTGGCACGTGTCAAAGCAACATTCATTCGTCTCACATCAGCAACAAAACCTATGGAGCTCGAGTCAGTATCTGAAGCTCTAACAGTTGACAGTATCAATATGTCAACTTCACGACCTTGAAATCCATCAACAGTGTTGAACTCCATTTCTGAAACTATATTTGCTCCAAAAGCAGTTGAAAAACGTGAGCGTAATAATGAAAGTTGGCTCCTATAAGGAGTTAATACACCTATTCTACCAGGTGCAAACTCAGACTGGTACCTGTATAAAAATTAGTGTAAAAGAACAATCAGCATGAAGGAAAAAATGAAGATCAATAGAGATGTACCTACAAAAAATCATACAAGTTTGGTTGTCTTCCTCTTTATCTATATTTACAATCAGTGAACATTTTTCACTTTTTGAGCCTCTAGATGTAAATTGAAAAGTAAAACCTCGTGCATCCAGTTAAAAACTGTGTACATGTGATTGGATAGAATAGTCAAAGTTTTCTATATCTGCATCTAAGAGCATCCACAGTCGTGATTGCTAAAAAATAGCAAAATGCATATTATAAAAATAGCAAAGTGGAGTTTGCCACAGTGGTGAAATGCTATAATATAGCAATAAAACAAAAAATATTCCTGGACGCAACTTGAAGTGCCGTCCGGCACATTTTTCTCATGAGATGGCACTTTTGCCGTCCAATGCATTTTTTTGAATGGGACGGAACTTCGAGTTCCGTCCAAGGGTTTTTTTTTAAATTTCCAACCTTTTTTTTTATTATAAAAAAGATCTAATTTCATCGGATGGAACTTCAAGTTCCGCCCGATCTCATTTTTTATCTAGGACGGAGCTTCAAGATCCGTCCTCTATAATATGCATTTTCTCAAATCGCCTCTAAAATATAGCTATCTTCTCCGTCGATATTGCCAAAATATGAATAAATAGCCAACAACTGCAGAAGGGCATTTGCTAAAATATGGATAATATGCAAATTTAGCAAACGACTATGGATGCTCTAATGACCAAGATTTTAGTGTTAATGACACTGCAATTTTAATATTTATTTTGTATTTTGAGTGTGCAAGTTTGTGTTTTTTATTTCTTTTGTGTGTATGTGAGGGCCTGAGGTGGGGAGCAGGTGATGGAGGCCTGAAAATTTTCCAGCAAAAAAAAAAACCTTACCTACGCTTCAAATATTTCAGTATTCCAATGGAAGCTTCAATTTCAGATTCATTACAAAGGGATAATGAAGCTGTGCTCTTTCCATGATGCTCATGACCATCAATGATATCAAAAAACATGTAAGGACCAAGACAAGAATTCTCATGAAAAGGTGCTGATTTACTGACCAACTGAGCTCCATTTAACAATTTGCTCTCATAAAAGTGGACGGAGGGAAACCTGCAAATCTCGGGGTGCATGCGGTACTGGAAAAATATAACATTTTAATAAAATGTTAAGACAGAAGTTGTGAATATCTACCAGTCAGGAAGAATAATTTATTCTATAAAAGTTCACTATGAGCTCGCCAGTGCAAACTTTTCACATTCTGCAACGGGTCGAATGTCTATTTATAGCCACTAAGGCATAACTAAGAAAATCCAGATTCGGTTTGAAGTCTTGGGCTAAAATGTTAACACATGGAAACTACAATAAAAAGTTGTCCAAATAAATTTCCACAGGTTGAGGGTGTACAAAATCTAGGCATCAGTTTTCATCCGTTGTTTTATTTTTTTTTCATCTATTTGTTATGTTTCATTTGTTTCAGGACGAACAACACGGCATGTAGAATTTCTTCTCATCCAGCTCCTCGCGAATGAAAGGATTCAATAATATTACAGATACATATATATATTTACTAACTAATACACTAACACTAAACTATACTATTTTCCTTTAGTTTTTCTATATATGCCAAATAGAATTGCGAGAGAATCAACCATGAAAACAAGGTAAAGTGGAGACTCTTCATTTCCTACTCTTTCGAGTAAAAATTGCTCTTTGTTCGCCGTAAATATATGAGAATACTAAGACAGAAGTAGGTACTAGGTGATAGAAAGGGCATAATTCACAAATTTACAATACAAATATATACATTACTTAAGAAATAAATTATTAAACTGCGATATATGGATAATCATTCATGCTAAGATCTCTACACTCACTTCCAAAAAAAATTTAA
Organism: Hemerocallis citrina; assembly: GCA_017893485.1. NCBI lineage: Eukaryota > Viridiplantae > Streptophyta > Magnoliopsida > Asparagales > Asphodelaceae > Hemerocallis > Hemerocallis citrina. Next base: position 661,608 of record CM030364.1, on the reverse strand, counting down.
AATGAAAATAATAATAATAAAGTCAAATATAAAAAAATACTGTTGGATGCCTTACAAATATCAATTAGTTGGGTAGTTGCAGTTTTCATCCCTTTAATCTACCATTTATCTGATAAGATCAAATTTGGCTTCTGTATTTTGTCAACCAAGCAGAAGTCGAGCTGTATATTGTAAAAATTTAAGATCTGGCATCCATTATTATATCAGACACTAGGAATATTAAATGCTCGGTGTTAGAATTTGCTCTGAGAGCAAGTGTGAATCAATGTGGTCGTCACAAGCAGAGTAAAAACTAATGTAAGAATTCCCACATATCAGTAATCTTTAATAGTTTACATTAAAACTTTTCAAAAGAACATTCTAAAAGGAAATGAAAACAATGCCACAATATAAGCTATACCTGTTCAGTTAGCATTATCACTGGGTGCCCAGCTCTTTGTAACCTTTCAAACATACTGCATTCATAGAGAAACTTGCTAGCCACATTAGAAAGCACGGTAGCTGGCAGCTGCTTTGGATCACCAACCTAATCAAAGGTAAATCAATAACAGTCACAAATTGACCATGGTGGAGTTAAAAAGATGAATAATGTTACTGACCATTATACATCTAGTTCCATTCGATTTGAGAAGTTGAAGTGGAATCAGAGTAGCTGGTTCAAGAGCCTACATGTCAAAATTCACCGCACAAATTAACCAGGTAAGCCCTAAAACAAACAAATGGAAACATGCATTGCAATATAGAACAACCACAACATACTTGTGCCGCTTCATCAATCACAACAACATCAAATAAGCATTGTTCAGAAAACCGTCCAAATTTACTGGATGAAGCAGATTCAGAGCAAACTCCGTAAAGGTCACCCCCACACCCACTAAGTGTTGTCACCACAATTTCAGCCTCCAGTAGTATAGATTTTCGAATTTTATTCTTGATAGACCAGCTTTCCTCAGAAGCTTTCTTCTCTCGGGACTGAGCAGCAGCAATTTCAGCACAAAGAGCTCTTTTCTGCCCATACAAGATGTTAAGTTTTGCCCCAAGTGCGGAATCAGATATCTCATGCAAATCATCATCATTACAATGGCCTACACCCTCAGAAGAAGGTTTTGTGATCGTATCACCACTATCTAGTTTAGCACGCCTAGATTCAAAATGGCGTATACTATCAACTAATTTCTCAAGCTTAGATCGAAGCGAATTAGAAGACTCTATCATTACATCAGTTTTTGGATCAGCAGGGTTTGTCACGCTATCGGCCAAGCGTTGCTCTACCAGTCGATCAATGAAGAAAGGAAGTGAATTAGGATGAACTGTCCTTGCGTTGCCAACCCTCACAAGAAATGGTTTATACATCTTTCCATCATTCCCATAAAGACCTTCACTGATTCGCGATACCAGTTCATCAACTGCTGCATTTGACTGAGCACATATGAGGACCCTCCCTCTAGCAAAACGATCTGTTTGTTCAGGGGAGCCTTTTTCATTCTGCTTAATCATTTGTTTTGCATAGGCTGCGTCCTGCCAAGCTCTTGCAATTGCAGCAGATTGACTGCTGTTAATCCTTGGAGTCATTGTCCTAGAACAAGTGTCCAGTACTGTTGAGGAAGAGTTATCATGAACAGACTGGAGAGAAAGCAAGGCACTAACAGTAGCAACAATAGTTCGGGTTTTGCCAGTTCCTGCAATTTGAGCAAAAATTAAGTTTTGGATAACTAGCTGAATTCTTCTTCTAAATTCCAGCAAAATCAGAAAGAATACAGACCTGGAGGACCCTGAATAAGACACAGTTCAAATTTTCTCCTTGAATACTTTGTTCCCACGGCAACACTGATAGCTTCCATCTGACTCTCATTAAATGATAATTTCAGCATATTCTGCAAAGGCTTTGAGAGTGTACTTAGTTTTATTTCTTTATTTTCATTACAGCCAAGGGAACGCTCAACAGGATTCAGTATGACTGGAAGCATAGGGATATCACTCAATGATGAAAGCGCCTGAAATTCTCTGATTTGAGGGGTAATACTCATAATTCGATTCAAATGCCATTTACTACGTTCAACAAGTAACCTTCTAACTTTACTTAAACGAGTAGAGCCATTTGGAAGGTAGAACCTAATTACAAGAATTGTGGAGCGATTTTTATTACTTTTTTCACGCCTTTCTACCTGCATGACAAGAAGTAAACTTGTAACCCTCAAGCTCAGCAAAGTAGACAACCTTGCAGATTACAAAATAACAACAATAACATCAATTAGTTATATTGTTGCTGCTGTTCTTTACTTAACAGCCACACACATAACAGCAACAACTACCAATATAGCAATTATTATTATTCAAAGACATGCAAACTTAATACCTTCCCTAGTATGTATACATCTTGGACAGAACATTTGAATGGTTCTCTGGTGAGCAAGATCAAATCATTTTCCACACAGCCTTTAGATGAAGCAGATTCACTATCTTCTGGACGGCCACGGACAAGATGGAAATCATCAATCCTTTCAACTGAAAGTACACAAAGACTGCCACAGCAAATGTCATCTGAGGATGTCTCTATATGTGAATTATGTAACTGAGCCTTGAACTCCTCTAGAACCAGTGGCCGAAATACTTCAACATAATGTTCCATTGATTCAAAACATAAAGGAACCTCTTTCAGATTAGCTGAAGGTGTGTTCTTATTATCTTGAGCAGGAGATAATCCTACAACATTGAAGTAATCTAATTCTAAAATGGGTCTATACCAGTCATCCAATCTTGGAGGTTTAAGTCTTCTAAAGCCAGCTCCCATTCTAGTAAGACCAGATTTGTTATTGGACGGCATTTGAAGTTGTATTACTTTCCGTTTTGGAACTGTAAGAGTAATTTTTCTTAGAACGGACTGGGGACGCTTGATGTTGTCAAGTGCATGTTCCAAAGGATCATCTACACTATCACATACTAACTCCTTAATAAGGGCATTCTCCTTCTGTACATCCAATTTTTTTCTGGAACTTGCTGTAGAGGTTTGAGCAGATAATTTGTGTTTATGAGTTTGGATAGATGGTCCCTTACAAACAGAGTTAGCAACTCCAAGCGATGTGGCAATCTTCTTTGAATTATTCAAACAGTTTATTCTTCGCTCTCTATTTGTATCTTTGGAGGGGAAAAGGTAAGGGCTTCTAACACTAGATGACACAACCTCAGCAGGCACTCCATTGTCAAGCACATCATTTCCTTCCTCTTCAGAAGAAACTGGTGATTCATTGGTAAATATATTTGAAGGAAAAGGCTCCAGTATGTCGCTCAAGACATCAGAGTTCATAAACTCTCTCGAATTCTTACCAACATCTGGACATATTTTGCTCTTGATCTTTGACTGATTTGATTTATGAACTTTGTTGAATGTTGACTGATTTGACCTATGAACTTTATCCTCAAATATTAACTGATTTGACTTATCACCTTCACCCACAAATTTTGACTGACATGACATGGACTGATTTGCCTTGTCAAAAGAAGAGGAAACCAAGTTTGGGTAAGATGCACTTATTGCTTCATCATCTGAAAGAACAATAACTTCCTGATCACTAAGTCTCTGCATTGGCTCTATACCCTCAGAGGGAATATTTTTGCCAGAATAGCCAGTATCTGAAATCAAAATTTTCTTTCCTAAGAAAAGTTCAGAAACTGAACGATTTGCCTCAATAGTCATTGACGCTTCATCCGCTAATGAGTTTATAAGCTGAGTCACTTCATTCTTCAAATTTTCTAAAGAAACAATATCTGGAAAGGGAAAAAAAATAACCATATTAAAGAGCCAACCAAAAAAATTAAGAGGGAAAGAATTGAAGCGGATAATATAGGATACTGGAAAAACTGACCAGATGAGACAATTGCTTCAATGACGCTAATTGTGCATTGTGTTGAACCACTGCATAAACCTTTTAAAATGTTCATGAGAGCTAGTAGACACTGCTTCCAGCGTCGAGTAATGATTGGAAATGAACTTCCCAAATTCAGCAAATAGGAAAACCATTTGAAGTCAAAAAGTCCAGACACCACAGGAACTGAACTCCCAGACAACTTGGATAAAGAGGGACTGAGCTTTTCAAAAATTATTGGAAGCGTATCCAGCAGTCGAACAAATGTCATCTGAAACAACAAGATGTAAAGAACCATTGATAAAAAACAAGATAAATCCACAAGGAGGAAAAAAAAGAGAGCACAAAATATGCAATATAGCTCTCTCATCAATGGTAGAACCAGATCAGAAGGTGCATTTAATCGATTTAGCTATATTTTTCCATTCGGCAAGAACAAGCAATTAATGGAAAATTCAAAGCCCAGAGTCGTACCTGGTGGGCTTTGCTTTCAACAAGTTCCCTCCCTTCAACTAAGCATTTTAATATAAATGGCCACATAATGGATGACACCAAGTAACTGAACTTCTCCCAAGATACCATGTCTACAACCGCTGAACATTCAGTAGTAGCTGGCAAGCTATCTATACAAGGTTGGCGCAAAAATCCCCCATCAGAAGAGAACTGATTACAATTTGTCTCTTCTATAAGAATTACAGGGGGCAGAGAATTCACTACATCATTTACAAGTTTATTAACAATGAAAAATAAGTGCTGAAGATTATGAAAGTTAGCCACAATGGATTCAACTTGGACCTGAAATGTTCAGATATTCAAAATTTAGACTATTAATCTCAATGAAGTACAAAGGAAATGAAAATTAAATCTACATTAGACAGAACAATAAAAAGGAGCTTAAAATATAAGAAAATCGTTAAAAGTAACTAGGTTTGTAAGTGAAACATGCTCCACTGAGTTATAAATTTATTAATATCAAGTACAAATGCTATGCATTGTAGTTAAGCTGAAATGATTGCCGCACTCGACAAGTACAGCGGTAACTGACACAGCAACTCTTCAAAGTCCATACAGTAGGCCAGATTATAACTTGTATAAACAGCAAGTGCACAGGAAATATAAATGAAAATTGAAAATTAACAATTGACAAAAAAGAGTTTCAAGAATAACAAATTTAGTAGAATTATCTAGGCTAAAATCAAACAAGTTCTAACTCTTTCTTACTGTAACAATAAATTTCTTATTTAATGTGAAAGCTAAATTTTGTAGGTAGATGTGCTAGTGTCATAAATACATAAACAATGAGTTACAGACAACAATTCTTGAGAGGGTATATGTTGTATGTGTGTGTGGAGAGGGAGGAGTGCAGTAGCACCCATATCTAGTCAGCTATCATCCTTTTCTGACGTACACAAAATTTATATCATTTTATATAGTTAGCTAATCTATTTTTCGGACCTCTTTAATCACGTTATCTAGAACAGTATGAAACTAGATCCATTTATGGGATCCCTATCTAGAACAGTAAGAAACTGGATCTATTTATAGGATGATCCACTATGATTTTGTGTGTTCACACGACGATCCAAACCTGAAACCTACTAGAAACTAAGGATCCACTGAGGGCTGCATCCCCCGTAAACTACAAGATCCGAACTCGTTCCATAATATTGTATTATAAAATTAATTTTGATATAATCAAGATAAGTAAAACTCTTTCCATATAACTAATTAATAGAAAAATTCTTAAAATATAATTATTATTAAAGAAAATTTATCGCCAATAAAAAAATACTGAACTGAACATGCTAAAAAAAATTATATCATAAAAAATAACCCAGTTTTTTTATGTAGCTAACAAATATTTTCCCCTCTTTAATCTGGTTATGAAGTCAGAATCTCAATAACTGGATCTCTACATTTAGGATCCAAACCCTTAACTGGTCAATCCACTGTGATTTTGTATGATTCACTTAAGGACCCATGCCCACAAAGAAAATGAAAGATCGGAACCAGCCCCAATATATCATTGGATTCGAAGTTGTCTTTTTTTTCTTTTCTTTTTTGTATTGAAGGCCCTGATTTATTGTCTTTCTGTTTGGAAAATACTTAAGGTAGAAATTTTTGTGGAGTTTCATTATTCTCTTATTTCATATAAGCCGTGCAGTTATGCACTGTGGGTCTACTAGTAATCGAGATAGCAATTTATTGAATGACAGTCAAACTGAATAACTACTTTAATGGATACCTGTTTCAGAGCATACTTCAACCCCAAAAACATGGCAGAAAGAGAAGAAGCACTGGAACAAAGAAATTTAAGTTGAGAAGTCAAATCGCGTGCCTTTGACAAATGTTCCAGAATAATTTTACCAGCTTGTCGTACAGCCTGAAAAATTTGAGAGCATATCACAATATGGAGCAAGCTTTCAACATAAAATAAACTGAAACAGTTAGACAAAACAAATGATATATAATATATTTGACTATTGCTTTGTTTTAAAAAAAGCACTTTAGTACACAAAAAGCAAAAAACAGACGGATAGGCAGTAGTCAGAATCCTCACATGATCAGGGTCTATAAGCAAGATTATTAAACTTTCTGCCATTTTTGGTTCCCATGTCCACTGCTTATGAAGTTCATGTTTCTCCATCCCAATAATAAAATCAGTAGCAAACCTAAACAAAATTATGAAGAATTTAATTAGTTATTAAAACCTAAACCTGTATGTAAGACGAATTTTGCAAGGAAATCAGGCACTTCAAAAAACCATATCAACATAAACAAATATCTCTAGCAATTAAGTAGCGCATTTGAATAAGGTCATCAAAAGCATACAATGCTAACCTTTTGAAAGTTTGTATCAAACTTTGACACATGGATGACACCTTAACCGAGTTTCTCGAATCCTTCCCATCTCCACCATCATCAGAACCACTAGGAGACTCCCACCCAAACGATGAAGAGATTTCTCCATCATACGAAGACAACCAGTCTCGTGCTGAGAGAGGTAAATTTGTGTTGCAGTTCGGCTGAATCATAGAAATATGAGATAAAGCCCAGAAAACAGCCTTGGAAAAAGTTATTGGTAGCACTGAGGGGCCCACTTCAATTAGTGCATCAAACCATAACATAGGCATGCATGACCATTCTGTACATTCACGTGAAGCGAGCTTGGTCTGAATATTAAACTCATTCCAACAACTGTTCTCTTCTTCTTCAACGCCATGGAATAAAGAAGACACATGATCATCATCAATGTTCAAACCAGAAATACTAAAGTCAATGTTTGAAACAGAAAGAAATTTAAGCTTTAACATTATCATAGCAGAAACATCAGAAATAAGGATAGTCTCAATTAGGTCAAAGGCAGGTTGGCGGAGCGAACTATGAAGAGACGAATCCTTCAGAGAATTAACCAAGGAAGGACCCCTGCACAATAATTATGTGGAGTAATTGTTACTCTAACAGAAAGCAATAAAGAAAAGAAAGGAATAGATTACTCGAAATATGACATTTATTTATAAAAGATACAAGTCATAGTTAAATCTCAACCACACAAAATGTGTTATCTAATGATCATCTGATAGCTTGATCAAGCAATGCAAACATCTAAAGATGGAAAAAACAGATCTTATGCACAACAGAATATACATAGCAAAGATGTTTGAAAAGAAATGACCAGATAACCATGTGCCAAGGAGACAACCGCGGAAAAGAAGCCAAGTGTAAGCAACCAACAAGAAAAATGATATGAAAAAAGATAAATTTCTAGTGGTATCACTGGTAGGAAACAAAATCCATGAAAAAGGATATGAAAAAAGATAAACTTCTAGCAGTAACTGGTAGGAATAAAAATGCATTCTTATGCTTGTGTGTGTGTCCGGGGGGCGGGGGGGGGGGGGGGGGGGGGGGGGGGGGGGGAGTAGGATATGTTGTGTAACTTAATTGAAAGTAGCACTGGTAACGGGTCGGGTCGGGTCGGGTAGCTCAATACCCGGACCCGGACCCGGTCATTGACGGGTCCAAATACTGGACCCGGACTCAGACCCATGAAATTTGGGTCCGGGTCCGGTTCCCTACAAGAAATGTTACCCGTTCGCTTTCGGGTCCGGGTCCGGGTCCGGGTCCTATTTCTAATCACGGGTCCGGTTCGGTTCCGGGTCTTTAAAGCATAACACAATATTACATAATACGACTCGTGACTGCCATAATCAGTGAGTGCCTGCATTAAGTGCTCGACCTGATCTCTATTTTGTGGTGTATCCGAATGACATAGAAGAGAAAAAAATCTTTTAAGATGTTTCATTATGCTTGTTTGACAGTCTATTCTTCTCTGTATTGTTAGATTCTCAAGGATATGTTTCGTGTTATTTTTTAAGTGATTATCTGTTGCTAGCGTTTGAAACCAGTTATCTGTTCTGCAAAGGTGTTCTTTGGTTGGTACCTAACATGTATCTTGTCAGCATTTGGTATCAAGTATTCTGCTGTATTCTGCCAAGGTCAATTCTTATTGTTATTTAAGGATGTTGAATGTGTAAATAATGGATTTAGGTGATGGTGTTGTTGAATGGGTAAAATGAATGAATGCAGGCTTCAGTATATTTTCCAATATTGCTGCTGCTGCTTGTGTCATTTAATGTGTAGACTTGTGTCCGCATCTAACGGGTAACAGGTCGGGTCCGGGTCGGGTCCGCTTCGTTTTTTGTTTATTTTTCTATTGCGGGTCCGGGTCCGGGTCCGGGTCTGGGTCGGATCCAACTTTAGGGGACCCAGACCCGACCCGAAATTTCAACGGGTAGTAATTTAGGACCCATACTCTACCCAAATTAGATCGGGTTGGTTCCGGTCCAATGCCGGGTCCGGGTCGGGTCCGGGTTTCGGGTTTTAATACCAATGCTAATTGAAAGAATTGACCTAAACCAATAAAAATTACTAAAACCAAACTACACATTTTCTAACTATCAAAATGAATCCTTACATTTGTGTGTGCGGATGTTCGTGGGTGGAAAGAGAGAAGACGACGAAGAAGAAGTACATATTGTGTAACTTTATTGAAAGATTTGATCTAAACAATTTAAAATTCCTAAAAGAAATAATTACACATTTTCCAACTACCTAAATGCGTTTGCATGTTCATGATGAGAGAGAGAGAAGAGAGAAGAAGTACATATTCTGTAACTTAATTGAAACATGACCTAAACCATTTGAAATTCCTAAAGAAATAACTACACATTTTCCAACTTTCATGTGCATCTGTTAACCCTAAAAAGATTGGTTTTAGTAATTTATTTGCTTGAATATATAGCCTACAACATGCTAAACTTACTAATTTTAGTGCATATGATATATATATATATATATATATAGAGAGAGAGAGAGAGAGAGAGAGAGAGAGAGAGAGAGAGAGCACTATATACATAAAACAAAAAAAATATAAAAAAAATCAGAAGAAATAAACAAAAGTAATCATGAACTATAGAGAGAGAGAGAGAGAGAGAGAGAGAGAGAGAGCGCACTATATACATAAAACAAAAAAATATAAAAAAAATCAGAAGAAATAAACAAAAGTAATCATGAACTATAAGTAAAATAAAACAGATGAGAAACCTTTACATATTACTTACCACATATGTCCACACTCAAAAGGTGGGTATGGAGGATTGATCTTGTAACCACGGATCGAGCCCTACCCGTTGAATGAACCTAGGTCATTGTTCAAAACAACGGCCTAGGTTGTTTGAAACAATGGTTTTTTATAGCCTAGGTTTTATAAACAACGGCCTAGGTTCAAAAGTGGGAGTGAGTGAAAGAGCGAATGAGGCGAAGAGTTATTTAGGACGAAATTCCGAAATTACCCCTCACAACTTAAGTGAGATGGGGTGATGGGCGGGTTCGATCACGGCCGTTGGATCTTGATCGATCTGATCCAACGACCAGCGGGTCCGTTTGCACGGGTCAGTGCAAACACACCCATTTGCAATGGAGCATTGTTATATATATATATATATATATATATATATATATATATAGAGAGAGAGAGAGAGAGAGAGAGAGAGAGAGAGAGAGAGAGAGCACTATATACATAAAACAAAAAAATCTAAAATTCATCAGAAGAAATAAACAAAAGTAATCATGAACTATAAGTAAAATAAAACAGATGAGAAACTTTTACATATTACTTACCACATATGTCCACACTCAAAAGGTGGGCATGGAGGATTGATCTTGTAACCACGGTGTATTATTAATAGTGCAATCTGATCAAGATTTTACAAAAGCAAATAAAGCAACTTCCAATTGTTATATTCGTAGTCTATCAAAACAAGGAAATTATGTATTCAAAAAAATAAACTCTTAATCAACCAATAAAAAGTGTTTAGTAAGGAATTATTTTTGCCCAATTTAATAAATAAAATGGTTACGGAAACACACCTTGCGAGCATTTTTCCTTGTTAGGGCACTGAAGTTGCTACTTTGAGTTACTTGATGGAGAAGAAAGTAAAGAAAATGCCTCCGTTGCTTTTCATGCTCACCATCTTGTAATGATTCAAGAGACTGGATATAAAGATTAAACAAGCATAAGTATCCTCTGCATAGTAGAACGCAAACATAGGAAGAAAAGAGGGAAAGAATTTGTCCAAGCATCTTGAATCATAAAGGGAGTATGAACAGCGAACATGCCTGTAGATATGGAAGGAAAAGATCAAATATATCTTTATGGCTTTTCTCATTTCGAGTGTGGAAGCACTGACCCAATAGTGTATTGCGCATTACGCTTGGTGATAAAGTGGTTCTCCACCAAAGTTTGCATCCTAGAAGCAAAACATCGAAGAACAGAAACAAATTATTTTCTGAATTAGGTAGTCAATAAATGGTAATTGTTTGCAGATTACCCACCAAGCATTTCAAAGGACATCCTCAGACATGTAACAGCATAGGAAGATTCAACAGTATCGTCACTGACATGATTCAGTACAATACTCAGGAAATTTGGATATTTCTCCACTATCCCATCTTCAAATGCTGAAGCCTCAAGAAAACCTAACCTACAAGTTAAGATAAACACGTCTAAAACAGTTACAGAAAGGGAAATGAAGTATCCTTTACAAAAGACAAAAAAGTGAACCGGAAATAAAAGTAGACCAATTATCAGATAAATGAATTTATATACAATGACTTGATCCCAAGCCACACATTTGTTCGCTCAAGCTGCACTCTTGGTCTTGAAGTGTCCAATATTGCAGGTAAAACATCCATTTCTAAAAACCCAATGTATTTCCTTAATAGCGGTTGCAAAGGCTCCAAATCTGTAGCTCCCCTAAAAAACAATGAGATAAGTTATAACCAAGAATATCTTATACAATAATTAGATCAACATAATCTAGAAACGACCTTAAAAAGTAATGATATAAACATAATCCAACACTATCTAAACCAAAAAAAACATATGCAGAATTTTTACTGTCCAATTAGGGACCATCAATACCAAGTTAAATATTATTTTCAAGAATTGTGATGAACCCCATAAATTTTGGGTTGAACGCATGAATATTGTCTCTCCTTAAAGCACAGTTAAAGTGGTATATCTTTGTCAGTTGTAGAATGGTGTATGCAATAGACACCAATGTGGATCAGAACCACTGGCCTCCCCAAACAGAGCAACTGAAATACCAACTGGACCTATGCTTGTTTTGTAGCAGAGAATGTGGACAAAATTACAGCTCTTCTGCAATGTAAATGACCAATGACCATCAAACATCCGTGATATGACTAGATGTCTGCAGTAGATACCAAAACGAGTAATAATTGGCATTTTCCTTCTCTCGGCTACTATTAAAATTGAACATGAATTTTTTAATCATTGGAGATTGGACATACAAGTTCAATCCAACAGATCATTTATGATTTAATAATTACAGTTAGCTATTCATCATTGCCTATCTTTGCCTTCTGTCTTGCTTTGATCAATATATGAAAATTGTCGTCAGCTGCTAATGGAAACCTGAATAATGCAGTAGCACCATCCAACTCTTAAGATTTTCTTAAACAAATAGTGAGTATGATACCAGACCCTAAGGGCCCGCATTCATCTCTTACAAAGTCTGCAAACGAATCGAGCTATTCGCGAGCTATTCGGCTCGAGCTCGGTCAAAGCTTGGCTCGAGCCGAGCTCGAGCTCAAAACTGAGCTCGTTTCGTAAACGAGCACAGCTCAAGCCTGGGTTTTTTTTTATTATTATTTAGGCTAAGCTCGCGAGCTATTCTGCTCGAATACGGTCAAAGCTCGGTCAAAGCTCGGCTCGAACCGAGCTCGAGCTCAAAACTAAGTTCGTTTCGTAAACGAGCCGAGCTCGAGCCTGAAGGTATTCGGCTCAGCTCGATTGCAGCCCTACTCACAGACATAGAATAAACATTTGTAAATTTTGGGTTTTGCATATGGGTTTATTGGGTTTTGGGGAGGAAATTGAGAGAGATAAGGAGATGAAAGAAGTAGATGGAGAGGGGTATGTGAAGTGAGGGGTAGTGAAATGTCCAAACCGCCCTCATGTTTAAGTGAGAAGAGCAGAAGGATCGTGAGCCACCCGATTGAGATCATGATCAAGGCTCAAGGCTCAGATCGGAGGCTGATGAAGAGTGCACACAGCAGTGCACACCATGGGAGTGCACAACGTGCACAACCGAAGGGCCCTCTCTATATATATATACAGACATTTCATGTAAAGAGGGAGAATAAGAGGGATAGTGTGTCAGCCTAACTAACTTAACTAGGGAGATATCCCAAAACTCATATTCAACCTAGGGGTGTGCAACAGTTAATTCCGCGGTTATCTCAAGTAGATCACATCCAATGGAGTTGATTTTCATGTAGGGTTGTCTATCCTTAAATTTGGCATCAAAACAAAATTTAGAGTAGCACTCTCAGAAGTACCCTCATCAATTACATATATATATATATACATGTGATGACCGTGTAAAAAGTTCACACGGAGGGTAGTGCACAATAGAAGGGCCCTCTCTCTCTCTATTTATATATAAACAATTTTGTATGTTTATCTTTCCAGCTGAAGTAGTATTATCCTAATTATAGTACTATACTACTCACTGCAGAACAAGTTTGAAAAAGAACCTATGATGACTTTACCTTAGCTTTCCCATGTATCCAGCTAGTCGAAGGCCAATTGCTCTAGCCCTTCCACTACCAAAAAAGAGTAAAGCATAGACTCCCTGATGAGACAATAAAAAAATATTTAACAAAAACCAAGATGCAGACAATTAAAAAGAAACAGAATAAAAAGATCTTCAAAGAATTTAGATGACATATTTACCGGATATTGTTGACTTCCAGCAAGATTCAAATCATGAGACTTCTCAATTTCTTCAATAAAGACTTGAAATTTATTTACCAGATATTGATCGTCTAACAACATTGGAAACATCAAAACCTGAAAATAAGCAACAATATTTAAATATTAGATATAAGAAAAGAAAGCTCATAGCATTAAATAAATAGAAGGACTAAAATACCAATACATACCATTTGTATAATATCAGATATGACAAATGAGACAAGAAAGTATCGAATGGCCCAGCCGATAATTTAAAGTATTCAACTCTTTTACTTTCAATATGTTTTAGCTAGTACTAAAGTAGATTCACCAATACTAGAATGGTTGTAATTCGTGAATAAGCAAGGATTGGGGTTTTACTAGAATTTTTATATATTTAAAAAAATCAACATTTTTTAAAAGAATATGTATTTTTATATATTGCATTCCCATATCCAATAAGTCGTGCTGTAGCCTCAGGACTTCTGATTTACAATTGACAAGCTATTATAAAATGTAAAATTCGTTATAACAATCATTAAGTCTGTTAAAAAGTGTCTCAAAATGGAGGTATTTTTTTATATTTTTCAATAAATTCGAATGATGTAAGCATTAATTGCATATAAAACCCATACTCCAATTTACAAAACATAACTGAAATTCCCTCCAAACATTTTACAATTGAGTCAGATTTCCAAACTAGCTATGTACCAATATGTCTTATTCTTAAAAAATGAAATAAACCTACAGAAAATGCAAGAGTATGTCATGTTTAATCACCAAACAAAATAAATGGAATAAGAGTAAGTGCATGGATAAGATTTTCCCTGATCATGTAAACGTGCAAATGTTCGTTCCAGGTCAGAGTCATAAAAAACCAACAAAAAATTTTAGGAATAAACAGGCAGTTTTGAGCATGAATAAAACATGTTAAGTTAATAGATTTAAATTTCCAGTTCCTCATTACAACAGGAGAAAGAACTTGCAGGCCTCTTGGACTCCGCATGAGAAATGAGATTTCTGCATCAGCAAGGTTATTCAGGCATGGTCCTGAAGCCAAAATGTGTAGCAAAGAGTACATGGAAAATTTATGGAAAAATGTTGAGGAAAGATAACTTACTTCAAACATTACACTGACAACTTCTGCACTGTGACGTTCAACATCATAATCTTTCCGTCGGAGTCTTTCATTTAACTCTTTCAGATGATCAGTTACCCTTTCTTCATCAAGACAGCGTAAAACTTTGATAAGAGGGCTTATGGTATCTGATTCATAATCAGCAGTATATGTCTCTTGCGCTTGATGGTGTTGGCATATACACTGTGCACACACTCCTAATTCACGAGAAACTCTCTTCCAGATGAGTTTAAGAGGTGATTCAATACGATTATCATTGAAGTAGCTGTGGAAGGTCTCCAACAAAGGTCCCATTATATCCGACCAGCCACACCAAATATGATCACTAATAGGCAGATCTACCAAAAATTGGAATGAATCTTCAAACCTGTTGTAACAAAGGATTAAGAAGTCTATATCTATAATAGTAGACAGAAAACAGCAGGTAAGGAAATAACGATAGTCCTGGTTCCAGAATCCAGCTTCCAAATGTTAATTGATTTTCAAAGATATCAGTTACAATTTCTGTTTCATCCAACCAAAATGGAACATCCAGTTCTAGCTTTCCTTTTTAGCTAATGTTTGATCATTTAATTACATATCTTATGAATTTTTAAAGACTGGATTCCCTTATTAGAACTAGCATATCATATAAGGGCAAGATATTATTCTAATAGGCAAACATTGATTACATAATATCAGAAGAATACAAGACAGGGTGGATGACATTTTCTTTGTTCCAAGATGTGACGAAAACAGCATGCTTTGTTTTTCCTACATATATGAAGACTTAACATACTATTGAGTGAGAAAAAGCCAACCATAAAAAGACCAGAGAAAGTGGGAAAAGGGAGCATAATCTCCTTCTGTTCGTATGTATATGTATATGTATATGTATATATATATGTATATATATATATATATATATATATAGAGAGAGAGAGAGAGAGAGAGAGAGAGTAATGCTCGATTGCAAACGGGTCTGTTTGCACAGACCCGTTGCAAACTGAGCTCCTGGCCTTTGGATTGTTTCGATCCTGCCCATCTTCCCCTCTACCTCACTTAACTTTACAGGGGTAAGAATGGTATTTCGCCCCCAAATAACTCTTCACTTAGCATTTCGCTCACTCTCTCGCACTCGCCGCTGATCAGCTTGTATTTTTTGGGGCCAAATTTGAACCTAAGCTGTTGTTAGCAACGGCCTAGGTACATCGAAATCCATCTTCCAACCTTGGCTGTTGCTTCACACAACAGCCTATGTATAACCTAGCCCGTTGTGTGGAACAACGGCTTAGGTTATACAAGTGTTTTAAAACACTTGTACAAATCTCGCTCTCCTCCTACATTCTATCTCACTCTCACACTACCCTCTTTCTCTCTCGCACGTTCCCGAACCCAAACTCGAAACCCTAGTTCCTCCTTCACCTAATCCACTCATCCTCCGTCACTTGACTCTCACTCACTCTGTAACCCCCATTCTTGATTGTAAGGATTTTTACCTGTATTTCTTTTCTCTTCTATTCCAATTATCTGGAGAATATATATATATATATATATATATATATATATATATATATATATATATATATATATATATATATTGGCCTTCGGTTGTGCACTAGGCCTTCGCGTGCACTCGTGTGCACTCGGCCTTCCCGCCTTCGTATTGACGATTCGAACCGTTCACATTGATCTACACATACAAATTAATCTAAATATGTAAAATCAAATCATTTGAAATTCATTTGCCCATCCATTGAAGTGTTACAAAATTGTATGAATGAAAATTGTTGTTTTTTATATTCTTGTGATGGATGGGCAAATGATTTAAATTTACATATTTAGACTAATTTAGATGTATAGATCAATGTGAACGGTTCGGATCGTCAATACGAAGGCGGGTACGTCGAGTGCACACGGGAGCCTAGTGCACAATGGAATATATATATATATATATAATAAATTACAAAGAAAGCTATCAAGTGGCTCACAATCAATCCCCCAAAAATCAAAGGCCCATATCAAACCTCACAAAACACATTTTC
Source organism: Hemerocallis citrina (assembly GCA_017893485.1). Taxonomy (NCBI): domain Eukaryota; kingdom Viridiplantae; phylum Streptophyta; class Magnoliopsida; order Asparagales; family Asphodelaceae; genus Hemerocallis; species Hemerocallis citrina. The sequence goes on along the minus strand of CM030364.1, from coordinate 645,261 downwards.
CCTCCAAAATTTCAAACCCCAAAACCTAATTTTTCCCCCTAAAAAACTCATTACTTTATTACTCTCTCTCCTCTCTTTACTTTTTCATATTTCTCTCTCTCCCATTCTTTCTTTATTTATATAGAAATTTTCATTTTAAGATTTTGGTTTTGTAAAATTTCGGAATTTTTAAGATCAAATATCTCTTCAACAATTAAATTTCATTATTTTCCACTTAAAGTTCTAAGAAGTTAGATTTTATCCCCCATTTATTATTATTTTTCAACATATACTAATGGAAACATAGACTTTTATTTATAACTAATTATTGTCATACTATTCAAACTTGAGCTACATAATTATTGTTTTATTGTTTACATGGCTTTTCGTGTTTTGTATCGTTCCGAAGACGTGCCGTAGGCACGTGCCCACGGGCAAATCTAGTATATATATATATATACATATATATAATAAAACACAAAGAAAGTGATCAAGTGGCTCACATTCAATTCCCTCAAAATCAAAGGCTCAGATCTAATCTCACAAAACATATTTTCCCTCCCAAAATTTTAAATCCCAAAACCAAAATTTTCCCCCCAAAACAAAAAAAAAATCATTACTTTATTACTATCTCTCTCTTCTTTCTTCACTTTTTCATATTTCTCTCTTTCTCTCTCTCCCTATCTCTCTCTCTCATTTTTTTTATTACTTGGAAATTTAGATTTTAAGATTTCAGATTTGTAAATTTTTAGAATTTTTATGTTTTTTATTGCATATGTTATACTGAAAATATCAAATATCTCTTCAATAGTTAAATTTCACCATTTTTCACACTTAAAGCTCTAAGAAGTTAGATTTTACACCCCATTTATAATTATTTTTTAACATATACTAATGGAAACATGGATTTTTATTGTCATACTATTCAAACTTGAGCTACATAATTGTTGTTTTACTATTTACATGGCTTTTCGTGTTCTGTATCGTTTCGAAGACGTGCCGTAGGCACGTGCCCACGGGAAAATCTAGTATATATATATATATCTAGTGTGTGTGTGTATATATATATATATATATATATATATATATATATATATATATATATATATATATATATATATATATATATATATATATATATATATATATATATATTGTTGTTCTCTTGAACCCAATTGCATTATCTCGATATTCGATTATTTTGTTTGAATCCAAATCCTAAATCATTCAATAAAATTATTTGATTGATTATTTGAATTATTAGTAAACAGCCCAATCCTAGCCATCCTATGATTTGATTATTTGATTCTTCATTATTTGTCAAGCACAAACTCCTAATCCAATCTATAATTGTGTCTATTTATTTATTCTTTAAACCCAACCCATTCTTATAATTATTATTACTTTCATTTTTGATTTAAAAGAGATCCAAATCCAATTCTCTATTGAGTAAAACCCATATATAATTTGAATCATTATTATTATTATTATTATTATAAAAGCCCAAAATTTTATTCTATTGATCTTTTAATTGGATTTAAGCTCAAGCTCTCAATCAATTCTATAATTTATTAAATTATTTTGTAAGCCCGTATTTCTAATCCCAACTATAATTATTTTTTATTGAAGCCCACACACAAACTCAAGCACACACTTTTAAATCCTACACAAATCCTATTGGAGCCTAACACAAACCCGTTAACCTCTTAACACAAATACAACCCTACCCGAATACCCCGTAACTGCACACCACATTCCTCTACTAACTAATCCCTCATTTATCTCCTTCATCTAATCCTAACTACCCCCCACTAATATCTCCACTAACTTATTTTTCTATCTAATTAAATTCCTAATCCCTATCATTAGCCGCTAATACCCCCCTTAATCCTCCTTCCTCCCGCTCGCTGTCCCCAGTCCCCGACGCCTTTCAGCCATCCCCATCGCGACCCCGACAGCCTGTCACCCATCGAAGCCACCGTCCTCCATCTCCTCCCCGCTGTCTGCCGCTCCCGACCACTACCGTTGCCTTCATCCACCGACAGCAACCGCTTGAGTCACCACTGCAGCTGCCTTCACTCCTCGATAGTACCGCATCTCCTCCGCTGCTGCCTCCTACCGCAACCAGCATCGCCGCTCCTCGACGCCCCCTCCTATGCGCTCTCGCCCTCTCGTGCACACACAACACCCAGTCGCCAACAGCCCTCCACCTTGCTCGCCGCCTCTTCACCGAGCATCGCCTGAAAGCTCTATCACCACAAGCGCCATCTGCATCACTCCGACGCTCCTCGCCATCTCGACTGCATTTGAAGCTCCTGCCATTGCTGCCGAACCCATCGCCACTGTCCCCGAGCGTCACCCTCTCCGACCACCACCGTCGAGCCACCCTCGACGCACCCCCGAGCGTTCTCGCCATCACCATCGCCATCGCCATCATCATCCCCAACTTCTTCTCTCTGCCTGCAAACCCTGCTGTCGCACTCCTTGTCTCCACCGCAACGCTCCGCCACCATCGCCTTCCACTACAGTCACCACTCACCTCGCCACCTCTCGCTGCCTCGACCCCACCTTTTGATCATCCTCGCCACCTCTCGCTGCCTCGACAACCACCTTGTCCAATTCTGCCTTCCTCCTCCACCGTTGCTGCATCATCCACCCTTGCAACAACTCGACCACAACAGCAACCGACGCCTCTCACTGTTGCTGCATCTCGTTGTCGCTGCCCTTGGTGTTGCTATTGTACTTGTTGTCGATGTTGCTGCTGTCTGTTGTTGTTGCTACCGTCGCTCTCGCCGTGTGTTGCCATTGCATCGTAGTCGTCGTAATCTTTGCCGTAATAAGGCAAGTATCTTGTACACTTCTATTGTTCCGTACAAGCATTTTATTTGACCTCCCGCAATTAGTATTTATAATTGATTATCGTATTTTGAAACCCGTTACTTGAACCATCGTATTGTTCATACTTGGTGGTCGTCCCATGATTAAATCAGTCGATATATTGAATCAAATCAACCCATTTGCCTCTGTAATTCTATGCCCATCAAATGATCGTAAATATCAATTTGTGTGCTTCTGTCCTGCTGTGTGTGCTAACTCGCAACGAGATTTTGACCTAGTTACAGTTTAAATCAATTAGAACTTTATAAATGATTGTTGTAGCATATGAATCTAGTTTCTGGAACTTCTTACAGATCTAGATTCCGAGTTGTAGACTGCAAGTTATCACATTTTTAGTACTAATTTTCAGATTACTGATTTGAAGTACACTACCATGATTTATTGACCAAAACATTGTGTTAACAATAAAATAGACTTGATGTTAACTAGAATGTTACTAGACATGATTGGGAGTCACTTTATAATTTTTATAAGATTATAAAATGAATTTACAATCACTTTATATGTATAAGAATTTGACCCTGGTCTACTGCCTGAACAGTAGACCAGTAAAGACTTGACTGGTAGGCATAGCTACTATTATTATAATGTATCATGTGAATGTGTTAGAACCGGTATGAAGTCTATTTTCTGGAACCTCTGACGGTACTTGATTCGCTTTCCTGCGGCAACGGGAAAGTGAGTTTTTGTACAGCAACGTATTGCTATCTAGAATGGTAACTTCATATTCTTGATTGTAAATATGTCTATTTTCTTGCATTTAAATAATTGAACTTGTATATCATGCATTGCATAGCCTTGATACTCCTTTTTAGAAGATATTTGCATCTTTCAATCCATTCTTCGGGGTCAGAAACCATATATGAGCGGGTGACATAAGAGTTTTGGTGATCTGCTCTACAAACTGAGCTATCGCTCCTCAATTTTGGTCCCCGTTTGGACCTGGATTGATACTCAAATAATTAGCTGACTCTGATCCTGGTTCACAGAGACAGCAGCGACGTATATGCTTCATATATGCAAGTTTATTCTGAATTAGAAGCTTGTTTAATTAAGTTAAATTATATTATCGCCATCCCCTTTTCTTAGATTCTCTTTAGATTATTCAATTTCTCTTTTAATATGATTGTTATGTGATAATTAGGTCTTACCGGCTTATACCGCAGGTAACAACCTGCAATTTCACTTGTGTTAAGGAATACTCCTTTAGTTTATTGTTATGATATGCTCTTCCAACCATCAATGAATTTAGCAATGTATAAGCAGTCATGTCCGAACAGAGAAGGGCTGCAGGATCCCACCGTGGAGAGAATGGGGTATTTTAGTAAGAAATGGTCCATAATGTTGCCAGTTTAATACGCTGCAAGAAAGTTCATGTTTTGCAACAACAAAATGAGACTGGATGCAAACTATGTACTTGTCAGAAGGATCAAACAGGATTTGTCATTGACAATCAGGATGTTTTAATCTCCCCTTTACAGTGTTTCTCCCATATATAAAAGACTTTCCCCATTCGTAGGATTTCCTCTTTGCTCTAGGCCACCTCTCTACCCTCAGTCTTGTCCAATAAATTTATGCCTAAATCAATTGTCCACGGAAGGGGGGAGGTAATCAATTGACAAATCGGAGGTACCTAAAACTTTATGTATTCTGGATAAGGTTGGATGAATCAAACACTGTTAAGATCAATGACTAGAGAAGAAAACACACTTAAAAAGATGATAATATTCTTCATGAACTACAAGGAAAAATTAAATGGATGTCGGATAGGAGGAAAAAGAGAACTTCAATTGAACAAGGACGGGAGTAAACAATGAGGATAGAAGTATAGGTGGGATGCTGGGATTGGAATCCAAGGTTTAAGAAATTGGATACAGAGGAAGAACGAAACAGCGAGTAAATATTTGAATCACTATCCTAATTTTATTTTTATTGAGTAAAAGCAAATGAAAGTTAGACACAATCTATATAGGTAAGGTAGTAAACACGTTAAATTGGCCTGTTAATTTAAAGGAACTAATTATAAATTTTTCTATTGCATGAAAACAATTGTAAGAAATGAAAAACAAAAAACAGAAAATATAAAACTATTGACATGTATGAATATATGAAAGCTGCAACCAGAAGGTTTTTTGTTTAGTTTCTTGTATTACTTCCTCGATGAGGTTCTGGATGCTATGGGAGCTTCAAAAGTAGAAACGGCAGGGGGATTAATATCTTTTGTATGCATCAGTTACTAGAGCTGGTATCGGGTCCTATCGGGTCGGGTCCTCCACTACCCGAACCCGATACATCACGGGTCCAAATATTGGACCCGGACCCGGACTTGCAAAAACCAGGTCCAGGTTCGGGTCCGGCTCCTAGTTAAAAAAAATCAACCCGTCAAGTCCGGTAGCGGAAAATAAATATTTGCACTTAAGTATTTTTTCACCTGATAACCTACGGTTCCAATAATTTTTGCACTTAAGTACATGAATAGATATTATATACACATCTATCTTCAACAATTACTTTTATATGTATATCCCTATAATCCTATTATTCAAATTCCATATTTTTTGGGGGTATTTTTAATGGGTCCAGATTCGGGTCGGTTTTATTTTGAGCGGACCTGAACCCGGACCCGAAAGTGCATCGGGTCTTATTTTAAGACCCGGAGCCGGACCCGAACCCGTATAGATCGGACTGGTTCCGGTCCAATGTCGGATCCAGATCGGATCCGGATCGGGTCTGGGCATCGGGTAAATGTGACAATGCTATCAGTTACTGCAGTAACAAGAGATGCAACCAATTTTGAAGCAATAAATGTAGAGTATGTGGGCCCCATTTCTCAACTAAAAGAATTCCCTATCTAAGGCAGAGAACATCAAATAAGGCATTCCATAAAAGTAATATGTTGGGCTTTCCTTAAACCTTGAATTCCATGTATCAATTATAAAACAAACCATAGAAGCACCTAGAATTAAGGGCTTGTTTGGTTGGAGGGAAATGGAGGGGAGGGGCGGGATTTTTTAAAATGTTTCTTGTTTGGTTCATTTTTTAGGAGGGGAGGGGAATGGAGGGGAGCAAAATCCCTCCCGAGCCTATTTTGGCTCCCCTCCAATATTGAGGGAATTTGGAAGGGAGGAAAGTGAGTCTAATTTTTTTCTAGTGATTGGCTAAATTGTCCTTTTTAGATCTAAATCCCTAATCTAATTATTTTCCCACATACAGCCAAATCCTCTCTCTCCCACTCGCCCTCTCTCTTTCTCCCCCCTCCTCCTCTGTTTCTTCGAGAACCCAACAGAACGCCCAACTCCGTCTTCCTCCTCGATCCCGAGCGCCCCCTGTGCAAAACCAGCCATCCCTTCACCTTCTTCCCTGTGCAACCAATAACTCAAGCGAACAAGCTTTGAACAAATGAGAGGTATAATTTGTTGATCGAAGCCAATAACTTAAGCGAACAAGCTTTCATGACTCACACAGTTGTTGAAGGGATGTTCGTGTAGTTATTCATCACAAGGCACAACGTTAACGAAGATGAGACATCTAGAAGCTACTTCAACAAAGAGCTGATGAGATGTTAGATAAATCTCAGATTGTTTGATGCTCTGATGAATTTGAGAGAGATCAACATGTAATAAATAGTTGTTTTGTAAAGTAAAAATTTTAGTAAGGAATTGTGTTGTTCATTTATACATACGTGCAAAAGGTTAGTATCTGTTATTAACAAACAATATCTACATTGATCAAGACAGAAGAACGATAATTGATTAAAGAATGGGACGGTTATCTACAAAAAATATATATATGTCAGATTACAAATTATGGACTAATGAAGAACGAGAATAAACTAAGAGGGCCATGTTATCATATGCAACCATAAGATACTACTAGTATTTTTAATAGTTTATTTCATTGCCTATGGAGTTTGAAGACTTGATTTAATTAGTATTATGTGGTAAACTTGAATATTTTGTTGAGCATGGTTTATATATTGGCCTTCATTATTTTGTTAAGCATTTTTATTGGGACTAATTGTATCTGCATGTATTATTTTGTTAAGTTAGGTTAACAAGAAGTACAATAAAGAATACCAAGTTAGAATTAGAAACGGTAATACATATGCTCTCCTAAAATGTAAAAGGGTAAAAAAGTAATTTAATTATAAAATCCCTTCCCTCCCCTTGTGAACCAAACAAGAAGATAATTATTTTTCCTCCCTTCCCTTCCTCTCTTCTCCTCGAACCAAACAGAAAATATGATTAAAATCCCTCCCCTCCCCTCCTTCCCCTCCCCTCCCTTCCTTTGAACCAAACAGAGCATGTTTCCTTGTCTGCAGTATTACTGGTCCAAGCATACAATATATATTAGTTAGACAGATTTAAAAATGTTTACTAACACATTTAAATTCCCACCCACAAGTTGCATATAAACTAAAACTTCAATGAACACACACCTAGCCAATTATACACATAGCTGACAAGGAGACCCTTTGTTCTTCCCGCCTCGCATCAAAGCCAATCACAACAAGTAGCAAGTGTTGGAGCCTCTTAATAGAATATTAATGCACAAAAAGAAGAAACCAAGAAAACGATTAAAAGAACAAAGGCCAAAAGGAAGAAGAGACAAAATGAAGAACTATTAGAATCATATCAACTATTTAAATGTCAAGTCAGTGTTACTGGGTTCTATCGGTCTCACCCCACCTCCGAACCACAATACACATCTCACAATCTGATTTTTGGTGGGTTCTTGACGCGAATCTCCTAAAGTAGAGACCCGCTTACGGTTTTTTCAATAGCTTCAAATGAACACCTCTATTCATTAAAGTACTCTTCAAACTCTCACCAATTAGTCATGGAGTTCAATTAGATTATTGCTCATATATTCAGAAATGCAGGTGACTAATGCATTTATATATTAATTTTCTCTCGTTCTCTATCTCTGCATGCGCAAAGCACACACATGTATATTATTAGATAAACAAGAACCCTAACTCATCCTACCCCCTCCGCACTACATACCGCTCAAGGTAGGGAACCGCGAACAAGCATTCATACCACAAACCGAAACATATTGTGAACCTGATAACACTGTGTCAAATATAGTCATGGTACATCTTGATTCTCTGTCCTTGGAAACAGTGTTTTTTTGTTCAAGTCGGATTCGGATCAGATCCCACTAATATTTTCGGATTCGGATCGGGTTTATGGATTATCCAACATCCAATTTTTTTAATACATTATCAACTTCTTGAGAAATTTTTTTTCTCTACCTATAAATATAGAAATAAAAATTATAGAAACATTTTTTTAAAATCTCAATAGCTAAGCATCAATTTTCATCTTTGTAATTTAAAAAAATGATAATCTATTGGCATGTGTATTATGAAATATATAGTATATTTGTAATACCCCGCAAAATAGCATATGACTATTTTGCATCGTAATCTATACGCAATTGAGAATTGCACGCGATCGTGTGTTTTTCTAATAACAATTGATTGTTATTGAGAAATTTCATATATATTGTCTACTTTATCTTATACTTTTGGAGGGTTATTATGAGACAATTTTATGTATTTTAGATTGTTAGTATTTTAGAGAGTGAGAGTCGGGGTTTATTTGAAATATATTGGGACTTGGGGGCTTGTATGTAATATTCCCTTTATATTATTTATTTATCTATTTATTTATTTATTTCTTTATAACCCCCCCCCCCCCACCTTCTCCTTCCTTCTCCATTTCTTTCTTTCTCCCGATTCCTTCCCAGCCGAACCCATCAGCTCTCTCTCTCTCCGCCCAAATCCCCTCCATTTCTCTATCGTTTTCAAATTAAATTGGGGGATAGACTAATAGAAGGGTTCTCTACATCGTGGCGGTGTCCGTTTTTTGAAAGGATTTCAGGAAGGTAAACCCTAGATTGTTTTATTGGATAAAATTTAGTGTAGTTAATTTCTTTTGAGTAGAAGGATTATGGTAGGAAGATTAGGAGATGTTGGGAAGGGTAGATGTGAGAAATTAGCAAGTTGTTAGAGAATTTGTAAGTTGCTAATAAATTAGGATTTTGGGTTTGTAAAAGAGAACTATATGTGTATGAATTAGTTCTCGTATGGTGGTAGAAATTGTAGTAGGACTATTAGAATAATTGTGGGGTGCTTTTAGTAATTGTTTGAAAATACGAATCTCGTCGGAATTCAAATGTCACGTGCAAGGCACGTGTGTATCCCAGTTCCATAGAATGTCTGTGTGATATTGGAGTTAGTATTATTATTTTCCCATAACTGGTTTGGATGCTTGAGCCTTGATTGCTTCGAATTTTGATGATAGGATATACTAGCGGCCTTGGATGCGTGGTGGCGCTTCGAGTCTTCGCAGGATATTTTGTGAGTATGATCTCTTTTATCTTATGTACATGGTGTGTTATGAGGATTTTAAATTACGATTTGCTGTGTATTTCCGATTTCGTATCTTAGTGTAGCATGGGTGTTTTGAGCTAAGAATTTGTGTGGACACTCTTGTATGTGTCCACAACAATAGTTTAAATTTTATAAATTTTCAAGGTCGTTTGATACCTCAAAAAATTGTGAAGTGCAGCTGGTCTGAAAGGACAGAGCTGAAGCCGATTGCTTTTAGACCGAAGTCCAAAAGGTCATAACCAATTGTATATGTATGATCTTGCTATGTAATTGTTTTCTATGGGCCAGATAAAGGCCAAGTGGGGTCACTAATTGAGAACAGGACTATAGTGTTATTTTTATTGTAAATGTGAACAATAAGACCTTGAGTATTGATATTTTCACCTAGAAACCAAGTGGTGATTAATGGAGTTAAGAGGTGTTAGATGAAATACGGTTATGCATGGGTATGTATATAATCAATGCATGCTTATATGCGTACTTGTTGTGAAGTGTGGTGCACATTGAGTGCACTAGTTTGGTGCATGTGTGGGTCAACTCTTAGCATGATTGGAGGCTAGGTTCAACCCTAACTAAATCAAGATGAGACTTGTTGAGTTGGTGAATTGAGAAATTAATTTAGATAATTGGTAAGGACAGACACTAGTTGGGTGTTGTACTCTCCTGTCAAGGGGACACATGCGGCGTGGTCTCGTCTGGAACACGTGCGGCGTGGTCTCGTCTGTTAATTTCTGAGATTTAGTGATAAGGACTGTATGGTGGAAATTAGGGAATGGACCCTCTAAATCCACCTAAGGTTCAATGTTGTTTAATGCGAACAGGGAGTGGAGCAGGGCTCTAGGACTCTCGATGGAGCAGGTGGGACCTGCAGGGTCACCTTTATGTTCGTAATAACTTTTGGGTAAGGTCCGGGAGTGGCGTAGGACCATAGGGGCCGGGCAGGAGTATGACCGGAGAGTGGCGTAGGACCACAGGGTCTCGGCATACATAATGACATAACTAATAATTTCTGACTGCAGCGGCGGAACTAGACCGAGCAACTGCAATCTTACCAGTCACTAGATGAATGTCAGAAACAGGAAAGAGTACAAGAGTAGGATGCATGACGAGAGATTGAACCCTACCATCTGAAAAATACGAACTCGATTTGGGAAATATGTAGTATGGGATGCATACGTTTCCAAATCAAGTTTGCATTAGATTAAGAACATGGTGTGCATATGAGTTGTGCATTAGAATCTAGATCATGACATACACAAACACTAGGAAATCAAGATACACGCTTATTTTCCATTCAAGTTGAATTGTGAGTGTGATAGTTGAACTATATAATGAATGTGAAAGTGATGTATTGCGAGACGTGATGATATAAGCTGTAAGAAATGAGTGAATGCGATGTTATGTGATATGAGATTGCGAAAGAATAAAAGTCGTGAGTCAGTAAATGCAAATGAATGGTAAAGGAGGTGCGGTTTACGTGGAAATAGAGTTGTTTGTGAATGTAAAGATTTATGGAAAAATAAAGCTATAGGAATATTTGCATAAGGCGCAAAGTGATGGGCCTTAAGCAACTATTTGGGAATGATTTCCAAACTAAAGATAAGTATGTTGCGAGCAGGTATGGATATGCATACAGGAAATGACTCGGAGAGTTTTTTATGTGAAATCCCATTTATGATGTTTACATGTTCAGATTTCAAGTAAAGTTTAATTATCTTGGTATTTGTAAGTTCATTCTGTTTTACTTATAAGTTTAATTTATTTACTTAATTAATAAACTATACTCACACCAGGAATGGCTAACCCCTTAGTGTTTGGAGGGTTAGGGAGTCTCTGGACTACCCTAGACCCCTACTGTTCAACAGTGCAGAGATGAGGTATAGATTCACGTTTCTGTGGTATGTTTTATAAGTTATTGTCTAAAAAACCTTACATCGTTTTCAAAGAAACTTATGGTTTTTATTTGATATTTGATATTCTATTATGAGTTTGAACCCCAGAGCATATATATTGATTGCCTGTATGTCTCTGCTCATTTGGACAGGAGAGCCTGTGAAATTATTGCCTGTGATGTGAGCTACAGAATTTAGAGCAGAATTCCGTAAGCTTTTTGTGTTTCGGGGCAGAAATTTCAGGGGGAACTTTGCCCGAATTTTCTTTGAAATATAACCATCCTGGTTTATGTTTAAAGTGATATAGATATTGAAAGAATTGAATTTGGAGTCAAAAGGGGGGCGTTACAGTTTGATATGATAAATTGATATTCGTAATTATTGATGTATTAACTCTGATGGCAATAAAAGTGTTTTAATTTTCCGTGCTATTTACTGTGTTGAGATGCATTTGAAGGCAAAGATCTTGGTGATGTCACGGATGTCCGGCAATGGGGATCCGGGGCGCTACAATATTAGTATTTGCATTGCCTAATTCATAAAATCCATTCCTACTGTACCTGGAAAAATAAAATACAATATATATGCATTAAAATTGTTATGGATTTAGGCAAGAAAAGTTTTGAGATTTATAGGGCCTTGTACGGAAAGAGAAAAAATAAGCCTTCTTTAAATATTCTAATACTAATTTTTATTTTGATTTTAATATCATCTATATATATATATATATATATATATATATATATGGCCATCTTCCGTTGCAAACGCCTTAACCCGTCGCCGATGACAGGTTATGTGTTTTGCCTTAACCCGTCATTCCCAATGACGGGTTAAGGCGTTTGCACGACATTTGCACGACATTTGCATTTGCAACGGAAGATAGCCCATATATATATATATATATATATATATATATATATATATATATATATATATATTATACGAATTCAATTGAAAAATATGAGTATGGTACATTCTATATCTTAAAATTTTATATGAATTCATTTGAAAAATACCTTTCAAATTTTATAACATTAGAGGCTCCAATACTTTGGTTAAGGATATAAATATGGTTATATCGATATCTTGAATTAGTCATCTCATTAATTAAGACGAAATAGTATATAAATATGGTTAAGGATCTTCATATTCTTGCAATGCAGGAAATACACGATTAAAAAAGCTTCACGTATTAAGTCAATCTCACCAATTAACGAAAGAAACAACATAGAAATATTAAAAAAAATTATAAAAGTACATATATATATATATAATCTCAACAATTGACAAAAGAAACATAGAAATCATTAAAAACTTTATATAAAAGTAGATATATGCATTAAAATATATATATAGGGTAAAAGGGATATGAGCAACTTGCTCATTTAGTAAATGAGCAAATGATGAGGTGGCATGCATGTGATACATTAAGTATCTAACCACTTTTAGGATTTTCCAATCACATGCATGCCACCTCATCACTTGCTCATTTACTAAATGAGCAAGTTGCTCATATCCCTTTTACCCATATATATATATATATATATATATATATTATAAAACACAAAGAAAGCTATCAAGTGGATCTCCTTCAATCCCCCCAAAATCAAAGGCCCGTATCTAATCTCACAAAACACATTCCCCCCTCCCAAAACTCAAATTCAAATCCCCCCAAAACAACTCCTTTATTTATTCAATTATTTATCTCTCTCTCTCTCTATATATATATATATAAATGGGAAAAGGGGTATGAGCAACTTGCTCATTTAGTAAATGAGCAATTGATGATGTGGCATACATGTGATACATTGGACAACTAACCCTTTGAAGGATTATAGGGGTATGAGCAACTTGCTCATTTAGTAAATAAGTAATTAATGATGTGGCATACATGTGATTGGAAAATCCTTCAAAGGGTTAGTTGTCCAATGTATCACATGCATGCCACATAATTAATTGCTCATTTACTAAATGAGCAAGTTGCTCATATCCCTTTTACCCATATATATATATATATATATATATATATATATATATATGGAAATATGGATTTTTATATCCCCATTTATAATTATTGTTCAACATATACTAATGAAACATGGACTTTTATTTACAACAAATTATTGTCATACTATTCAAGCTTGAGCTATATAATTGTTGATTTACTGTTTACAAGGCTTTTCATATGCTGTATCGTTCTGAAGACGTGCCGTAGACACGTGCCCACGGGCAAAACTAGTATATATATAAAATGGAAAAAGAAATCGTTAACTGCAGGGTTTGAACTTGCACTTCCCAATAGATTTAAAGTCCATCCCCTTAACCACTCGGACAGACTGACTTTCTGTACTAAAATTAGAATAAAACTCTATTAATTATATCTGATGTCGGACGGGCCTCCTGTGCGACCGTGGGCCCTGTGCGACCACACAGGTCACACAGGCTCAGGGTCGGCCCTGGATTTAGGATATATGTTTAAATTAACATATATCTATATAATAAATCACAAGGCAATTTTTAAAAAAAAAACTATCAAGTGGCTCTCCTTCAATTGAAACAAAATCAATGATACACATTCATCCTCCTAAAAGACATTTTCCCCCCAAAAGTTTTTCCTCCAAAACTAAAATTTTTCCCCCAAAACATAAATCATCCTTACTTAATTACTATCTCTGTCTCTCCTCTCTTCGCTTTTTCATATCTCAATCCCTCTCTCTATCTCTCTCTCATATCTCCACTTTTCAGAAAAAGAGCTACAAAATCGAACCTTCAACAACAGTTGGATGGTTAGTAGTAACACTAGCATGTTAAATTTTCTTTAACTTCTTTATGTGATTTGCCTACATTTTCTTTATGTGCTTTGCTTTGCCTGCATTTTCTTTGTGTTTACAAAGCTTTTCATATGCTTTATCGTTCACGAAGACGTGCCGTAGGCACATGTCCACGAGCAAACCTAGTAAACATATATAGTTCAGATTATACATCGGGTTATCTGACTCATATCCACAAAGATCCATATCTAGATCCAATAAAAAAATGGATCTATTATGGAGGATCCATACCCTAAAATTCGGGTGGGATTCACATCGGGTTATCGGGTTACGGATAATTTTGCCACCCCTGTGCACTCATATTTATTATTCATTATTTGTTATGCAGTATTCTAATAATCCTCCTAGGTGGCCGCCTAGGCCCTAAGCCTTTTAAAAATAATCGGTTTGGCTGCCTAGGCGGGTCTGGGGCGGGTTTAGGCGGATCTAGGCAGGGTTTTTTGTGTGTAAGTGAACCAGTTCACTTAAATCCTCACATTCTCAAAACTGCGACCCCCGTGCCTCTTTCCAAAAAATCCAAATCCCTAAATTAGATATTCCCCAAATCACTCATACTTTCCCAAATCCACAAAATCTCAAATCGTCAAAATCTCATATCGATCGTCCCTCTCTCATTGGAATCTTGATAATCGGCAATATGCAAAACGAGCGCTCTACCATTGAGCTAATTCTCATTTATGATTTTTTAGTTATTTTTTTAGTATTATAAATATATTGTATTTTATGCAATATTATATTTTCTTATAAATATATTTAAAAATATTTAAAAAACCACTTAGCGTCTAGCCGCCTAGGCCCGGTCTAGGGTTTAGGCTCCCATCGGCCGCCCGACTACTGCCTAACAACTTTTAGAACACTGTTGTTATGTAACTAGTATAATTTACACATGAATGCACGTAAAAATTAAATATGAAAAATAAAGTTGAAAAATATGTTTGTGTTTGTGCAATCTTTATGATTTCACTACCTATAGAAAAGCTTGTTGTATAATTATATTTGTTTTAGAATATGGTAACATTAGGTACCTAAATGTTTATTCAATTTAAAGTGGTTATCATGGCTGATAATTGTTTGTTATTTTGTGGTTTCTCAGTTTGTTGCAAATTTGTTTCCTTAAAGAGGTTACAATGGCTAATATGGTTTCCTAATTATATAGTTTTTAACTATGCCACCTTTTTTATTCCCTCAAAACTAGTAATGGTGACTATTATGGTTTTTCATATAACTAGCAAAATGCTCTTCCCCTGCCTTGTTTTTTCTTTCACATTTTTTTTGACGTTGATTAAAAAAGTCATCATAATTGTTTCTCTTGTTCTATTAGAGCTAAAAAAGAGAGAAGATTTATGAGATTTTACCGAGTTCGAAAACTTGAAATATACGGTAAACACAAGGTTTTAAATGTTCCAATAATTTTCATGTCAGATCGGATATATCAAGAGATATATCAGGATATTTAATAAATGTCAAACTATTATGTACGATATAAAATATTCCTAGAATGTGATGTACTGCATATGCATAACATTTAGACATTACCATGTACCATACTAATACAAATAATACAAAATTGAATGAATTAATAAATGCATTAACTCATTCAGCAGTGCACATAAATTTTAATACAACGATGCACAACATACTAAGAATCTAAATGCCAATTCAAATGTCAGATTTTGGTCGGTTTAACTAGTCCTGATAGGTGAATATCAAGGGTCCAAAATTTATCTAGATAACCTAAGGATGTGCTTATCCTCTCTCATTTGTAGAACATATATAGAAAGCAAAAAAATAAAAATAAAGAAACAAAACACAATTACTAATGACACAAGGGATACAACACTGTGATTCAAATATAGTGGGTAAATTAGGCATCGATTTGGTCCTCTGTTCTTTACCATGAGATTTTTTAGTGTGATTAGTATTCCAAAATATTGACTACATGGCCTATCTCTAAAACTAACTTAAATTATAAAATTGGACGACTTTTAGAATATGTAACCAACATCTCGAGTGACACATCGGGTGATATTTCCAGGGAAATATCGGATTCAATCGGATGTTGGAGACATATTTCCAAAAACGACATGTGATTTTTTTAAACAGCATATCGGTGCTGGAGACCCTTCAAAAATGACACATAGGGGGATATATCGGATATATCAAGTACATTTAAAACACTAGGTAAGTGAAGCAATTCCGTGGAAATTTGCCCTCATACCCTTAAAATGCGACACAAAAACATTATGCTACGGCACTGTTTAGGGCTTTAGGGTCATTAAAATGAAATCGTGTGAAACCCAACCCATCTTTTGACTTGATCTATTAATATGGTTCAGGTCCCTATTCTCCCTTCATAGGAACAGTTGTACGATTTTTCTTATTAATGTTTCGCGTATTTATTTAATGGATGTTGCAAACTGATTTCATAGTTGCAATTTATAGTTTGTTTCTTGCAAACTGATTTCATAGTTACAATTTATAGTTTGTTTCTCCATTTCTATGTTAGAATTTGATTTATACTTTTAATTATGCTTTCCAAAATATGCAGCCTGTTTTATTATTTCTTACGCTTTATGAGTATGTTCTGTGTTACTGGTTTAGTGTCTAATAGCAATATGCAGCCTTTCAGTCCTTGGTGTACATCAATACAAAATATTGTAGCTCTATTTGGTGTCATAGTCGGTTGAAATTGTATGGTTATTCTTATTAATTGATTTATCTATTTATTTTTTAATTATTATTATCATCAAAGTATTGTGTCAATGTGAGTAGAGAGTATTGGGCATCTATTTGTCTATATATCTATGGTTGAGAGAGAGTAGGAACAGCTACCTCTTATTACAATCAATCAATCTCCATAGCATTGATTCAGAATTAAATCAATAAAGTAAATAGGAACGAAATTAAATAATAACAATAAAAGTAAAATTAAAATAAAAGAAGAGGAAAGTGTTGGGGGGGAGGGGATGGGATGGGATGGGAGCAAACGAACCACTGCTCCTTTGCTCTGCGAATCTGCAAGAGCTTGGAAGGAGATGGATTGTCGTCTTCCAGCTCTTCTTGGATGAGTCCCCATCGATCCAAGAGCTTACTTCGTTCGAGCTCCCTCCTCCCCGTCCCCGTCGCCATTAACGGTGACAACGAGAGATAAGGGTTTTGAATCTTCAATATCTTCCTTCCTTCCTTCCTTCCCTCCCTCGATCTTATCGGATGGGGATGGATGGATTGATCGGAGAAGACGACGGCGGCAAATGAATTAACAAATTAGGGTTTTGGTCCTCTTTTCTTTTTCTTTAGAATCTCTAATATTATAATGGAATATAGTTAACCCTTATTTGTAAATTTATCAACGTGCATAACGCATGTATATAACCATTATAAAGAATGTCTTAGGTTCAAGTCAAGTCCATGACTAAATTTTTACTTTAAAAAAAAATTATCTTTATTAACACGTGCATCGAACGTGTAAACTACTAGTTTGATTTTATGCTAATAAGTCTCGAATACATTTTGCAAAGAAGTAAACGAAGCAAAGAAATTAATAATTAATTTCGACCTGCATCAGTCTGTGGTCAGATGGTTGACACATCGCTTATCTGTAATATTATAATGGGAGAAGGCCTTTGTATCATTTGTAAATATTTTGTCATTCTACCAACCCGTGCAACGCACGTGCATAACTATTATAAAGGAGGTCTTAGGTTCAAATCAAGACTACTTCTAAATTTTTATTTTAAAAAACTATATTTATTAAAACGTGCATCGCACGTGTAAACTACTAGTGTTTATAATTTAAGTATTTAACTTGTAGTTTACACGTGCGATGCACATCTTAATAAATATAGTTTCCTTTTAAGTAAAAATTCAGATATAGTCTGAATCTATTTCTATTATAAAAGCCACAATAATAATAAAAAATATGTTAAGATACGATCTTAGCCGTTCATATATTGTAATAATCTAGCCGATTAAAAGTTGAGATTAAATAACTTAATCGGAACGAGTATTACACGCGCAATTGTTTTCTTTCAATCTTCTATAGAACCTGGGCCTCCCTAACTGCTTCCATCTTCTCTCCCGATCTATTTCAAAACCCAAACCCTAATCCCGACACCCCTCCCCAATCCGAAATCTCCAATCCCTCTGATCACCCAAACCCTAACCCTTATCTCGCCCCTCTGCCGCTGCCGCTGCCGCCGTCATTGCGCCATCTTTCCGTCCCCTCGGAATTGCCCTCCCATCACCGGAACACAGCTTCTCTCACCCTCCTTCCTCTTCGCCACGTAATCTATTGACACCTCCTTTCTTGCCACGTCTGCCCATCCTGACCCTCATAAAAACGGCCAGAAGGGAGAAACAAGATTTAAAAAACTAGGAAAGATAGCTCCTTTTTATCGATATGTATTATTTCGTTGTTTGCATTTGAATTCAATGGAGATGTCAGTTGAGTTTTTGTTAATTTATGTTATTGATGTAAAAATTAGTAAATTAAGCAAACCCAGATGTGGTTTTTGCTATTTAGATCATAATATGGCTTCAAACCATTGGATTTTGATTGGGGTATTTTCCAATTTGTATGAAAGGGCAAATAAGGAGAGGAAGTTATTAGTTTGTTATTTGGTTGTGACTCCAATTCAGTACATGCCAATTGGGTTTTGTTAGTTTTGATTGATAGACGGGTAATAAGAGGATTAATGAAGAGGGGAGACAAGGGTTTAGATGACAAGTAACGTAGTTGCTAGGTTTTATTATTTGATTCATTTCATCGGAATGCTCTTGACATGGGCAAAATACATTGAACATGGAAAACCCAAAGGAGTATCTAAAGTGCTTATTAGTGATGATACAAAGGTTTTTTTCGAATAGATCTATTCACTATTTTAACAAAGCTAACAAAATAAATTTAGAGAGAGTACAATGTTGAAGGAATATATTGCATTAGCTATTCAGGGATTGTATCAGCATTATTTTGGACCTTATTGCAAGAATGAAATTCCTTACAGGAAAATCTATCATCTTTCCGTTTTCTTCTAAACATTTGTGAGAAGTAAATGAGTTGTATTTTATGATGGTTATAGAATGTAATTATAATTATGCTCTATTTATGTTTCTTTGTACATTAAAGAGAAGCTCTAATGAGTCTTGAGGTGACATTTAGGTAGTGTTTGGCCCAGCTTAAAATTAGCTTAGCTTCTCCTTTAGAAGGAGAAGCTGGGCCAAACACACATTTTGAAAAGCTCTATAAAAAAAAAAGTAGCTTTTTTTTATGAAGAAAAGGAGCTCTAAAAGAAGCTCCCAAAACCTACTTCTAGCTTCTAGCTTCTAGCTTCTAGATCAAAACCAACAAAGAAAAAAACAGATCAAAACCCAACTATCCCCTTCTTCTTCCTCCATCGTCATCAGAACCCATCGCCACCACAAAGGCCACCAAACCCTAACCTTCACGTGGTTGCGGTGGTCGGCCTCGATCTTGTCCACTCGCGCCACGTACGGTGGCTTGTCGGTGTCCGAAGACCGCATCAGAACGCAATCGCCTTCTCTTTTATTCTTTGTTGGGTCAATTTGTCTGATTAACAGTTCGCCTTCTCTTTTATTGTTTGTTATGAAGATTATGTGGTTTTTATTTCTGTTCTGTTGCTCAAGTATCAAAGAATAAAGACTGTATGTTCTCAAATCTCAATAATGTCGATGTTGCTTTCATTATCTCTTACATTCATATTCTGGTAGCATTTTTTGTTTTTGTTTTCATGGATCTGGAATCGTAGTTCGAATGGAATCACTTGAGGAGGATTAGGAATTAGGGATTAGGGATTAGGGATTTGGTGGAGATTAGGGATTAGGGATTAGGGATTTGGTGAAGATGATGTATAAAAGTAGCTTTTAATTGATATATGCCAAACAACTTATAGCTTAAAAGTAGCTTTAAAGTTTAAAAAAAAGCTGACTATCCAAACAGCTTCAGCTTTTAATTTCGAAGCTGTAATTTCTAGCTTCTCCTTCTGAAGTAGCTTTAAAGCTAAAAAAAGCTAGACCAAACGCACCCTTAGTAACTATCTTAGATGATTGGAGATACATATCTTATGCTTTATTTGGGGATGTGTAATTATGCTTAGGACGTATATGTTGAGTAAATTTATCTGACTATACTTTTGTGTATTTTATAAGCTTGAATTGTGATTACATTTGTAACTCGTATGGAAAAAACTCTTAGGTTACAATATAAGTCACAGACTTTAAAAGGTGTATATCTGTTATTATTAAAATGTCAAATCTAAAACATTTTGTTTTTGTCACAGCCTGAGAACATAACCTTAAAGTTAAAAGCTATGGTATGTGCTGCACTTGAAAATTCCCGGCTGAATTGGAAGGAGCACAAGTAATTAGGCTTACATAAGGTTTCACGTAGGAAACTATATAAGAGTGGATTTACATTTGGTGATATTGGTGTATGAATCCATGATGTTATAGTTTGTAAAATAAATTGATCCAACACCTTTGAATAATTGAGTCAATAATGCAAGACCTTCTAATAACTAAGACAACTTAAATCCAATTTGGATTTAATGACAAAATAAAGTGTTCTTGGATTTGGGGGAATAGATATTTAGGTAATAAAATATCTGGCTAGGATTTTATATTTTCCTATATTTCCTTTTGAAGGGCATTCTCCTTCTGTACTTCCAATTTTTTTCTGGAACTTGCTGTAGAGGTTTGAGCAGATAATTTGTGTTTATGAGTTTGGATAGATGGTCCCTTACAAACAGAGTTAGCAACTCCAAGCGATGTGGCAATCTTCTTTGAATTATTCAAACTGTTTATTCTTCGCTCTCTATTTGTATCTTTGGAGGGGAAAAGGTAAGGGCTTCTAACACTAGATGACACAACCTCAGCAAGCACTCCATTGTCAAGCACATCATTTCCTTCCTCTTCAGAAGAAACTGGTGATTCATTGGTAAATATATTTGAAGGAAAAGGCTCCAGTATGTCGCTCAAGACATCAGAGTTCATAAACTCTCTCGAATTCTTACCAACATCTGGACATATTTTGCTCTTGATCTTTGACTGATTTGATTTATGAACTTTGTTGAATGTTGACTGATTTGACCTATGAACTTTATCCTCAAATATTAACTGATTTGACTTATCACCTTCACCCACAAATTTTGACTGACATGACATGGACTGATTTGCCTTGTCAAAAGAAGAGGAAACCAAGTTTGGGTAAGATGCACTTATTGCTTCATCATCTGAAAGAACAATAACTTTCTGATCACTAAAAGTCTCTGCATTGGCTCTATACCCTCAGAGGGAATATTTTTGCCAGAATAGCCGGTATCTGAAATCAAATTTTTCTTTCCTAAGAAAAGTTCAGAAACTGAACGATTTGCCTCAATAGTCATTGACGCTTCATCCGCTAATGAGTTTATAAGCTGAGTTACTTCATTCTTCAAATTTTCTAAAGAAACAATATCTGGAAAGGGAAAAAAAATAACCATATTAAAGAGCCAACCAAAAAAATTAAGAGGGAAAGAATTGAAGCGGATAATATAGGATACTGGAAAAACTGACCAGATGAGACAATTGCTTCAATGACGCTAATTGTGCATTGTGTTAAACCACTGCATAAACCTTTTAAAATGTTCATGAGAGCTAGTAGACACTGCTTCCAGCGTCGAGTAATGATTGGAAATGAACTTCCCAAATTCAGCAAATAGGAAAACCATTTGAAGTCAAAAAGTCCAGACACCACAGGAACTGAACTCCCAGACAACTTGGATAAAGAGGGACTAAGCATTTCAAAAATTATTGGAAGCGTATCCAGCAGTCTAACAAATGTCATCTGAAACAACAAGATGTAAGGAAACATTGATAAAAAACAAGGTAAATCCACAAGGAGGAAAAAAAAGAGAGCACAAAATATGCGATATAGCTCTCTCATCAATGGTAGAACCAGATCAGAAGGTGCATTTAATCGATTTAGCTATATTTTTCCATTCGGCAAGAACAAGTAATTGATGGAATTGCATTCTTGCTAAATCTCGCACAGGGAATCCAGACGCCAAAGACATCTCAGACTTGCTATCGGCTGTTATTACTTCGTCTCCGACGCATACTTGGGTCGTTCAAGAGCTCTCTGTCAACTGCTTTTTGGTTCACTGCTGTAACACCCCGAATTTCAAATAAGGACAAATTCGAGATTTCACAGGATCTTTACTTCACTTCGTACAATTTTATAAGGAATTTAAAACTTTTTATTCACAATACATCAGAGTTCCATTACACTTGATTTTTACACAGCGGAAGACTAAAAGATTACAATAAAAACATTTACAACATCTTTAAAATAAAACAGCACCAGCATATCCACTTTATAGCTCCATGAATGGTCCTTTACCTGCATGTTAATCTGTGGGCACGTCAGTTACTTAGAACTGACGAAATGTTATACACGGCTATCCTCTCTATGCCGGGAATAGTATAACGATCTCATACTTTAACAAATCACAAAAGAGATTGAATGAACATATAAAGTGTTAAAAGTGATTATTCTAAATATAAGTGTATGTCATGCCTTAATGCCTAATGCACACATTTCTATACTAGGATGACACTAATGCACACTTGTTCGGATTCTATGCATCCCATACTACATAGGTCCGAGGGCAAGCGCCTACGTACTCCACATTAAAGGGTTCGATCCCTCGCCATGAGACTACCCAGTAATAAAACAAGTTTTAGAGTTATTTCACAGATACGGATCTCAGCCTCCCTGGCTAGCCTCCCTGGCTTATATTAACAGATCCCAGCCTCCCTGGCTATTATATCGTGATGATAATCCCGTAAATGCCCTTCTAGCCCCAGTACATACATATTCTTTGGAGTATGGTAAACATCCGTCGACTACCCTAAGTTCCGGATAAAATACAGTCCATCTCCTATGGGGCAACCACAGTCCACCAACTGGGTCTATAGCCACGGAGATCCACCGCCGACTATATAGAAGCACCCATTTACGTTTGCACAAGTTTATCACATCTTCACTTAAGTGCCTAATTATTCTTAAGTTCAAGACATGAATAATTTCCACTCATAGAATTAGTTTTACCTCCTACCGGACTTAATCAACAAATATGAGATCGCCCCACGGCAATATCTCAAAATTATATCAATCCTTTCTTTCATTTTTGCCGGTAACCGAAGTCTTACTAATTCTTAATCATAATCTTTCATGTACAAGAAACATGGGTACACATACCCTTTTGTAATCATGTCTTAAACTTATATAATTTCATCTTTCAATTCACTTCACAAAAATAATCAAATCATATCTTAACACTTATCCACAAAGTAATCATTTCATAGTCTTGCCACTATTCATGATCTAGTTATTCATAATAAATAATAATTCATTCACAATTTCAAATTCATACGATGTCTCATTTTAACACGATTCAATGTCTCATCTGTAGCACTAAACATGAGTTACTCATTCACCACAAAATCTTTCATGATCTCAAAAGTCACATAACTCAACCATATTGCATTTCTAGAAATAAAGAGATTTCAATTCACCCTAAATCATTATTTTGTAAATTAAAAGTCATGCTCTTTACTAATACTTTTGTAGTCATTTATTTTTCTTTCTATCTCAAATCCTCGTTAAAACTTATCAATTACACAAAAACAATCTTTAAGAATAAATTCTTCATTTATGTTTTATGAATACTAAAATTTACCCAAATGAAACACTTTTGAAAGTCGAGCTGACCCACTTTCGAAACTATTTACCAAATTGACCTATTCATTATCAAAATTGCAGTGAAACGGAACTTTTGAAAGTTTTTACCAGACTGACCCACTCTCGAAACTATTTACCAAATTGACCTACTCACTATCAAAATTACAGATCTAGTTCCCCGGAAGGTTTTACCAAACTGACCCACTTTCGAAACTATTTACCAAATTGACCTACTCATTATCTGCTCTTAAGAAAAAAAAATGTTTTGGGCTTCGTAAGAATCGAACCCAGGTCTGCTGGCCACTCACAACGGAGCCCAAAGTCCAATAGGCTAGCCACTAAGTCCATTGAGGACTTGTGTCATGAATTGGGTAGAAATTACTTTATACCAATAGTACCGATTTTAAATTTTTATTGAATAAAGCAAAATAAAAGTTAACTATCAAGATTCGAACCCAGGACCTCTTATAAAATAGTATTCACTGGCTAACCAATAAGTCAAATTATAATTTCTGTCTAAGAGTTGTATTTGTGTGTTTTTGTTCACACTTTTCTGAAATTGTTTCTCTTTATCAAAATTCATTTATCCAAAGATCCAACACTTTAGGATATTGAAATAAACTTTCTCTTGATTAAGATAAATTTTAAAAACAGTAGCAAAACTCATTTCAAACTCATTTAAAAATATATATTTCTATTTTTATTTTTTTTTATAAATAATTTCCCTTCTCATTCTAGATATAGATTTTGCATTTTTTCTCAAAAACTTGATTTCTAGGAGTTTTATTCATGAAGACTAGTTTATGTACTTCATCCAACTAATTAAATTTTGGTAATAAAGATAAACAAGTCTCTTAATCATCAAGGATAATTCTTTTATGAAGAATTATATTTTTACATAACCACATGCAATAGTTGACATATTTTGTGGTAATAATCTAATTTATCTTTCTTTCTTTCTTCATTTGACTCATCATGGTATCAAGCATAAATTAGTAATTTCTTCATTCAAAAATATTCTTTAATAATTACTCATACTTGTCACAAGAATTTGCAAACATTCTAACATGGTCCATATGATTATTTCTCTACTTCTTAATTAGCATGGTAACAATTTGTTCACTAACTTTCAACAAGATTATTGTATATTGTGCTAGCATGGATTCTACATATATCTACACACATCACACTCAATTCATACTAGTCATATAAAATAATTAGCATGCAATTTCTACAATTAGAAAGTAGGAGACACCCACCTTTTGTTTGAAGGTTGAAAACTACAAATGAATAGCTCCTTCTTGCTCCTAGCAACTCCTAGTCCTCTTCTCCTCCTAGCAAAAGCTCCAAGCAAGAGATCCTCCAAGCACAATAACTCTCTTTCTTTTTCTTACACTCTTTTCTTTCTCTTTTCTTTCTCTTGTTTATTTTATTTTTGGTGTGAAAAAGAATGAGAAATGGGTTGCTATTTATAGGACAATGCTAGGGACTATATTGCAAAATCTCCCACCTAATAATTTCTCATTTTAATTCTCTTTTTAATTCTCACCTCTTCATATTTTTAACTCCTAAAACTCCCAACCTCTCATCTCCCCACTCTCCATGAACTTAACCACTCCATTAATCCCCTCCCCTAGCCCACAAAATGGTCCAAATACATTTGTGTGTGCATGCATACATGTACAAACAAATATGAACACATTTCTATAACTCAAAAATGTGTACTAATATTGTAACTTGTCATGTATTAGTACATGTTCAACCTAATTTAAGTTATAATTAGTGGGCTTGAATCATGGGCCTTCATTTTATTTAACTAATTTAATTATTCTAGTGGGCTCTCTTTTTAATTAGTCTATTGGGCTAGAATTTAACTTTAAGTCCATGGATCAAAAGAAAAGCTAAATAAAACTAATGCATGCTAAAAATAGTAAAATAAGAGTGGCAAAATGAGAATAAAAATTTGCACGTGCACCATACGTGCAAGAAAATACATTTTAATCAAAATAGGGGGAAAATAAATTTTCGTTTTATAAAATAGATTTAAATACATAAAAATAAATAATTTAAACCTATAGAAAAATATTATACGTAGTGGTGGAAACACGTGCATCAAAACACGTAAAAAGCACGTAAAATACAAGATTGAAATTTGATATTTTGTTGACTCCAAATAGTGTAAAAATCAATAGAGGAAAATGCATAAATAGTTGTCAATCAAAATACGTGATGAAAACACGTTACAAAATATACGTGCGTAACACACAGGGGCAAAATTGTAATTTCAATTTTGCGGGGTGTTACAACTGCAGCGACGGTGATAAGGCGACAGAAGCACTTAGAGTGAAGGGGATAGAGGGAAGGGACGCTCAAGGGATTGAGTTTTATGTCACTTTCACGGCTTGGTCGCGAAAGCATGGGGCGCTTAAGGGAGATTTGCTGTCGCCAGTTTGGATTCGCCTATATAATTTGCCTTTTCATTGCTGGGTCCGCTCGGGTTTTCAAAACCTTATTCGGAGCTTTGGGACGCTACAAGAGGTCGACAGGGGTACATTGATGCATTCCTGCCGACTATACGCCCGGCTCAAAATTGGGGTCACGAATAGGAGAGACATCCCTTTCAAGGTGATTGTGGAGTTCGAGAGCGATTCCTATGACGTGAAGGTGATCGTCGAAGAAAAAAAAAGAATTTCGTTCTGAAATATGGCGAGATCGGACGCTGGGATGATGGACGGCAGGGATGAAGGGTTGGAGGTTGAAGATGAAGTCAATTCGCTGGATTTCGCTTCTTTGAATCTGGGACGTTCACCTTCAGATCAGCTGTTGATCTCATCAAAGCCGTCCAAGCAACCTCAGTTGTCTTCCCCAAGACATTTTCAAAAAATGGGGGA
The DNA here is from genome assembly GCA_017893485.1 of Hemerocallis citrina. Lineage (NCBI taxonomy): Eukaryota > Viridiplantae > Streptophyta > Magnoliopsida > Asparagales > Asphodelaceae > Hemerocallis > Hemerocallis citrina. Next base: position 618,631 of record CM030364.1, on the reverse strand, counting down.
CCCACTGACAACTGGCAGCAAAGACTTGGGGCGTTTCAATCAAGCTGCAGGCAGAATTAATGCCGAGCTGACTGTTGGTACTCGAAATGTGATTGGAGATGGAGGTCACATCGAAGCGATGGACGATTTGATGGCAGGCGGCGAAAGGACATCTAGCCTAAAAGTCGGGGGAATTTTGAAGGGCTGCGATATTGATGGGCTGAAGATTAGTAGGGATATGGGCCTCATTATTAATCAGGGTTGGCTAAAGTTTTCGGACTTTGATATTGAAGATTCAATTAAAATGGCTATGAAAACTCCAATCAGCAAAAAGCAAAAAGACTTCGACAATAACGTCAATTGGGCCCATGCCAATTACTGATGCATCCAATGAATTCTCAGTTCCTAAAAGAGTCAATGATTGGGAGTATCAGCAGATTCAAGATGGCGGAGAGCAATTAAAACTTCCATTGGCCCCACCAAAGAGTTAAAAGTTGTTCAACAGGCAAGCATCCCGGATTCAGCAGATGGTATTATTGAAGCATTAGATGGAGTTCGAGAAGACAACATTATTTCAGAAACGGATAGCGAGATCGGTGACAAAGAAGTACGAGGAAGTGTTTGTAGCAGCAATAGCAAGAAATTTGCAGAGTATCGAAGGAAGGGAAAGCGACATGCAATCATTGAAGGGAATGATGATCCAATTTACGATGGGCTAGCAAGGATGACGAGTTCAGACTTTGCCACAGTTAAGGACGATGGAGGGACTCCTAAACCTGATCTTTCTGTTCTTAATTCCTTAAACGATGATTCACTCATTTATTTTGCTAGTCTTTACGGTCTAGCCATGGGATCTAGTAGGGTTGAGCAATTAAATAACGTGGCCTTAATTAGAGGGGATTCGGGTATTAAGATGGTTTAAGGAATCGATCGGGTAGACGGGGATAGACGATAGGTGTTTATTATTACTTAAATGGTGTACGTCTTTTGGAATGTTTGAGGGATGAGACAAAAATCAAAGCAAAAAGCAATAGGTATGACGGTTAATAAAATTCGTTCGAGCATAGGTGGGTTCCAAGACACTAGTATCGAGAATCTGTCGCCACAAGAGCTCTCAAATCTCAAATGGGCTTGGGGACTTAGATTGGAGATTCAAGCCATCGATGGGTTTTTCAGGTGGGATTGCAGTAGGCGCTGACACAAGACTGTTTGAGATTCTTGACGATTACATTGGAAACTTCACGGTCTCCATTAGATTAAACAAATGTTCTGAAGACTGGGAGCACGTGGTCACTACGAATTATGGTCCGTACGACTCTAAACGGCAGAAAAATTTGTTGCAAGAGATTAAAATCTTTAGGAGGAGATGGAATCACCCATGGGTGCTAGGGGGGGAACTCAACATAACTAGATTTCAAGTCGACCATAGAGGTAGAGGCCCAAGTCGCAACGAGCAGGAGACTGTCAATAGAACCATAGATGACTGGGAATTGATCGAGTTAGAAATGACTGATAGAAAATTCACCTGGCCCAAAATGCATCACAATCCAATTCTCGCAAAATTAGATAGAATGCTCGAATCCAATGATTGGGAGGACGCCTTCCCACTTGCAAGAGTGAAGTCCGCAACAAAATATACCTCAGATCATTTACCTCAAGTCATAGACTGTGGTGAGATTCTCAGAATCAAGATCTTTCCTTTTAGATTAGATTAATCTTCAACAACGATGACAGAAACAAGACAGATCACACAAGAGTCTTGGGGCGGTTTTACCAATTAGATCTCAACGGTTGGAACTGGGTGGAAAAGACAAGGCGACTTCGCAGAGGCTTAAAAGAGTGGGCGAGGCAGATTGTCACGCCCCGTTTCCCAAAATACGGAATGCAGGCACGTGATACGGCCCAACGTATGACTGGCGTCATCCATAGACTGTTATTGATCCAACTTAACAAGATTAACAAGAGGATATTCGGGAGCCAGGAAGAAGCTTAAGATGAATGAAGACGACTAGCTACCCAAGGTTGAGGAGGAGCCGCGCATCTACTGTCTATATGGGGTCGACAGTTGCTAAGGATTTTGATGTATTTTGATGTAATATTTGCGCTTTGGATGATAACTTTGTAGTTAGGTGCACTTTGATGTATTTCCTTTTAGTTAGGATAGATTGCTGTTTTGAGGAGCTTTATGCGACTCTTTTACCTGTTCTATTGTACTACTTTGTTTCGTTAACAATCATTAATGAAACGATGACGGGGATCATCTTCTTATAAAAAACAAAAACAAAACAAGTAATTAATGGAAAATTCAAAGCCTAGAGTAGTACCTGGTGGGCTTTGCTTTCAACAAGTTCCCTCCCTTCAACTAAGCATTTTAATATAAATGGCCTAATGGATGACACCAAGTAACTGAACTTCTCCCAAGATACCATGTCTACAACCTGAACATTCAGTAGTAGCTGGCAAGCTATCTATACAAGGTTGGCGCAAAAATCCCCCATCAGAAGAGAACTGATTACAATTTGTCTCTTCTATAAGAATTACAGGGGGCAGAGAATTCACTACATCATTTACAAGTTTATTAACAATGAAAAATAAGTAGATAATTCATACGTGTGATATGTTATTCAGTCAACATGAAGCTGCTCCTACCTAACACTTCTTCCCTATCCTCCTACGGTCATCCCCGGTGCTCCAACGCCGGTCAACTACCCACTCCTCTTCTCCTTTTCTGAAACCCTTATTACCTATCATTTCCTTCCCTACAAACTGACCAAACTTTTCTTCTTCTTCTCCTCCTCTGCAGCCTTCACCACCTCTTACTGCTTCTTCTTCTCCTTCGTCAGCTTTCCCTGTAGTCTTGCTAAACCCACCTTCAAACTAACCGCACCATGCTTTCTCTTCTTGAGTTGAGTGGGTGCGGGCCCAATGAGAGGGTCCGTCACCCACCCACCCCACCCCCAACAGCTTCTTCTCAACCGTTACTTGAGCCGGCTAAGGATTCTGCGATCCTCGGCGTACACCCCCCTGCACCACTTCTGGGTGTGCAACCCCAAGTATCTGTCCCCGTTGCTACACTGGCACCCCCAAGGCTGGTCTCCATCCCGGAGGAGGGAGATCTGCGGGAGCTCAGCAGAGTCCACTCCCCGACGCATGCGCACAAACGTGCTCCTCCGCGTCATGTGGGGAGCGACTACGGTCATCATCGCTCATCTGGGGAGAGTGCCAGGGGCCAGGTAACACATCGGAGACCTGAATACTATGAGAGGAGGGCCCAACGAGGTGGTCCTCCTATCATTTCCTTCCCTAGCAACGGCGCAGAACCTACTCACAGCATCTCGTTCCACAACACAACTTCAACCGTGCTAGCTTCCCATCCTCCTATCCCCAACACCCCCCAGAATCTCACCACCTTTCAACTCACTGTCCAACCACCACCAGAGTCCTTGCCACCCAGTACGCTTGCCGAGCGAGACCTCGTTGAGGCCGAGCAGGACGAGTCGAAAGGGCTACTGACTGTGGGGGTGGAGGACGGGGAGGGGCAGTGGATCATGGGAGGTAGAAAACAGAAAAAGAGGGGGGGGAAGTTACACTAACCAGGTTTCCGACCAAGCAAAGAAACAAAGGAAGGGGAAACGCAGGCCAGTGCCGTGCTTCAACTGTGGTGACCTTGGCCATTACAAGTACGAATGCACCAAGGAACCCCGATGCCTCAAGTGCATGAAATGGGGCCACCTTTCATACGTTTGTTCCAATGTTATTGATACCACCAGCGATGTGGAACGATCAGTGAGTAGAGGGAGGTCGCCGGAACACCCATCGGTGATCCGTCTGGCTTCTAGCCTGGACTTCATTAAGCATGAAGAGACTTGGCTGAGAAAATGGTGTGCCACTGCAAGAGTCAAGAAAGGGAGGCCGTCGGAGAACCACGTGATGCAAGCGCTCAAAGAGAGGTGGCCCATGAGTGCTCACGGTGACTGGGTCGCCAAAAAGCTCTGTCACTTACAATTCCTCATTGCATTTCCATCTCAGGAGAAGCTGGCGGAGGTGCTCAGAATGGGGAGAGTGGAATTTGGTCACTTTGAGCTCGACTTCACGGCGTGGTCTCCGACGTTCGGAGCGAAACTACCACAAGGTGAGAAGTTTTGGATTTGGATCCATAACGTGCCTCTTCATTTCTGGAAGAAAGAAGCACTCCATGAAATTGTATCTGATTTTGGATCGGTGGTGGAGATCGACGAGAGAACAGTTCGGCGATCAGAGTTGGTTTCGGCAAGACTTCTGATCCGATGCAGCGATATCACACTGATGCCTAGATTTGCCAAGATCTACTCATTTGACGAAGCCTATCTAGTCAGGTTCGTTCTAGACAAGAAAGTTGATGATCCAAAGGAACTGTTGTCTACCAAAACAAAACCCACACCCTCAGCACTGAGAGACGAAAGATCCTACAGTCAAGTGGTTTCACCGAGTAAGGAGCTCACCATCGACGGAGCCCACGAAATAAAGAGAGCACACAGGGAGGTCATCAGGGCGACACATGCAGCAAGAGATCGTGCATCTCCGAGCAAGGCTGATAGAGGTCACGATGGATCTAACGGTCAAAGGCCACTAAGGGCCCTCAACTCAGTTGATCCAACGGTGCTCCCTCACACCAACCTCGATTTGGAAAGCACAGAGATCGAGCGCAAGCGCCGTGTCAAAAGAGGAGCACAAAAAGAGGGTCAAACCCTACTAGTTTCAGAGGAGAGGGGTACTGGGGCTCAGAAGGGTGGAACGAGGCAGGTACACTCTCTTAATGGCAGAGCTGCTTTGGGTAACAACATGCAGGACGACAGAGAAGGGTTGGTGGGAGAAGTGGCCTTTTTGGGGAAGAAGACAACCGAACGGCCTATGTCGACCAAGGAGTGGGTTACCAAAAGCTGGTTCCCATCTGAAAAGACGTTGGTTGCTTCTGAGGAGCTTGGGGGGCAAAAGGCTGCGATTCGGTAAGAGAAAGAGTCAGAGACCATTTCAGGGTATACGACGAGGGTTGGTATGAGTACTCAGAGCAACAAACGTGCAGAGGTTGCTGCTTTCGGTGGTGAAGGGAGAGGGGTCAAGCTCTCTCTTTTGAGGAGAGACGAAAGTGGTATAGGAGATAAAATGGAAGACGAAGTTGTAGAAGACGAAGTGCCCTATTGCGGTAAAGGGGTAATTGAAAACGCTTCGAAGTCTGGGCAGAAGTTGGTGATCCTGTCGTCTGACTCACCCACCGTCGCACCCTCCTATGAGAACCAGCCACGTGGCGTACACAGCGGTGCGAGTTCCAAGCCAAGCTCGGTGCACCCAGGGATCTTGAAACCCACCGACAAACCCTCCAATCGCGTGGTGCCAGCTGTACTTGGCGGTAACCTTACCGCCTTGGACAATGCTGCACACGGTGTGGGTCTCGAGGTTGAGGATAAGTTGCATCGCGGAGGTGAGAACTCTTATCTGGTGGAAGAATCTTCTTACGGATTGGGTAGGGAGATACTCATGGACAATCATGGACCCATTGTGGGGTCCATAGAGCATGTTAACATACAGACGAGTTGTACTTTTCTGAACGGGCCCAATGAGGGGTCCGTAACTGAGAACTCTATTATTATTAATAATTCAACTACCTGCGGACTCACAAACATCCAGACAGGCGACGGGCCCAATGAGGGGTCCGAGGTGAAAGCGCACACTCTTATTGATGAATCTATTATCACAGTCAGTGATGGGGACCCAGAAGGTCGGCTTAATCTCGAGGTAGACTTCTCTCTCTCTGAGGAGGAGTCGGAGGATTCGGAGTTCATTGCTAATACCCAGAGGGAGATCTCGCCGGAGCTTGTACTATCCACAATCCCAGATTCTGCGCCAGGAATTAGCACGGGACAGTACCGTAGAGCGGTTGGATTCAGAGTTCACCAGACACCTAAGAGGGCTCATGTGGAGTCCCTGGATGACTATCTTGAGGTCGCTGCGGCAGCCAAGGCCGCTAAGCTCGACAATGGAGGTACGACAAGTTATTTAGCTTCTATTTTAAATTGCATGTCAGATTCTGATGTTTTATATCTAGCCATCACATGTGGGTTAGAAGTTTGGGACACTGAACGTATCGCCTTACTTCTCAATAAAATTCGGGGTTGGTAAACACAAAGAGTTAAGTCTTCTGACGATAGCACTTCTGGAGGTGGCACGGGGTCGACTACCATTCTCGAGAATATAGCCGGCCCTACACCTTCCACAACGATCTCCCATGAAAAGTCCACCCAATGAATACACTATTTTGGAATGTTAGGGGTCTGGGGGATAAGGGTAAGAGGGGTATGGTGCGGGATGTCATTAGCAATTCCAGGGCGGATGTTGTTGGGCTGCAGGAGACCAAACTCCAACACGGGCACAAACTCAAAAGAGTTGGCGGTAACAGGATCAAGGAGTGGTTGTTACGCCCATCTGTTGGTGCCTCTGGGGGGATCGCGATTGGGTTTAATTCGGATCTTCTCTCCTGCGTAGAGGAGCTATGTGGAGCGTTCTCCTTGACTGCAAGATTTAAACGACGCTCCGATGATTGGATGCAGACGGTGACTGTGGTCTACGGGCCGAACGTGGCCACTGACAGAGAGGCCTTCTGGCTAGAATTGTCCGACATCCGTCAACGCTGGCCGGGTCCTTGGATTGTGGGTGGAGATTTCAACATCACTAGATTCGCTTTTGAGCACAAGGGAAGAGGAGCTAGCGACAGGCACCGAAAGGAATTCAATAGAGTTATCACGGAACTTGAACTGATTGACATTCCAATCAATGATAGACTTTTTACTTGGTCTAATTTGCAAGCGAATCAGATTATGGCCAAGCTGGACAGGATTCTAGTCTCTATGGATTGGGAAGCTTTATTTCCTCTTGCATCGGCCAGAACGATCCCTAGACCAACCTCTGACCACACTCCGATCCTCCTTGATGTGGGGATTCGGGGAGGCCGGAAGCCTAGGAAATTCAGATTTGAAAAGGCTTGGCTGGAAATTCAGGGTTTCCACCATTTGGTTATGGCGAACTGGGCTCTTCCCATGGCCGGCAAGGACGCGGCATCTCGATGGTGCGGGAAAATTCGTCGACTTAGGAAGAGGCTCTGTAGATGGAATCGGGCTAGATTCTCAAACATCTGGCGTGATAAAGAGTCCTTCCTGGGAGAAATTGATGAGCTTGAGAGGGTGGAAGAGACTAGAGTCCTTTCACAGGAAGAGCGAAACAGGCTATTGGCACTCCATGATAACATTGCCAATCTGTATAGACTAAAGGAGATCAAATGGCAACAGAGGTCCAGAATTTCGTGGCTCAAAGAGGGAGACGCGAATACGGCCTACTTCCATCGGGTTGCAAGTGCAAGAAGGAGATCCAATCTTATTCTATTTATTCAGACAGATACAGGGACATCGCAGGATGATAAGGTTATTTCCTCTACTTTCCAATCTTTCTATAAGGGTCTCTTTGGGAAGAAGAATGACTTTAGGATCCCTATGGGTGAGGACTTCTGGCAAGAGTATCAGATTACTCCAGGGCAAATTGGTTCCTCCTTGGAGGAACCTTTCTCGGAGTCAGAAGTCAAAACGGCCATCGACCAGATGGGAGCTGACAAGTCGCCTGGGCCAGATGGCTTCCCTATGTTGTTCTACCAAGTGTTCTGGAAAGAAATTAAGGGAGAATTTATGGATATAATGATGGAATTTTTTCACAATGACCTGAGGTTGGGGATGTTCAACTTTGCAGAAGTAGTGTTGATCCCCAAACGGGAGGATTCCAAGTGCGTTGGGGATTTTAGACCAATTAGCCTTATAAACTGCTCGGCTAAGATCATCACTAAGGTCCTAGCTATCCGTTTGGGTGGTATTATGGACAGTCTTATCAGTAGAACACAGACGGGATTCATTAAGGGCAGATGTATCCTAGACTGTGTGGCTACTGCTGAACAAGTTATCCACCACTGTCACAAGAGCAACTCCAAGAACTTCCTCCTCAAGCTGGATTTTGAGAAGGCGTACGACTCTGTGGACTGGGAATGTTTGCTAGAGGCTCTCAGGGGAAGAGGTTTTGGGGACAAATGGATTAGATGGATCAAACAATGTTTACTTTCTAGCAAAACGGCAATTTCAGTAAACCGGAGACCCGGCCCGTCATTCCCGTGCAAGAAGGGACTCCGTCAGGGGGATCCGCTGTCCCCACTCCTATTCACTATTGTAGCGGATGTGCTCAGAGGAATGCTAGTAAACTGTCAAAGAAAAGGGTGGATTGCACCTGTGGCCAGCAGCACTGCTAATCAGGGATGCACGATTCTTCAATATGCTGACGACACCCTTATCTTTGGAAATGGCTCTAGAGCGGAAACTATATGCTTTAAAGGGGTTCTTTACTGCTTTGAAGCCTGGTCAGGCCTTAGAATTAACTTCCACAAGAGTGCGCTGGTCCCTCTTTCACTCTCAGGAGTTGAAACTCGGGAGCATGCCACCATTCTCAATTGTGCGATAGAAGATTTCCCAATCAAATATCTAGGGCTTCCGCTCCGGTCAGGGAGGCTCACTAAAGCTGACTGGTTGCCTATTATTGACAGGGTGGAGGACAGACTGTCCGGTTGGAAAGGCAAATCTCTTTCTCTGGGGGGGCAGAGTGGTACTCATCAACTCTGTGCTATCCAATCTGCCCACTTACTACATGTCCTTTTTTGAACTCCCAAAGTGGGTGATCCAAAGGATTGACCGTATCAGAAAAAGATTCCTTTGGAAAGGTGCAGACTCAGATAAGGGAGGCTACCACCTTATTAAGTGGAATATCGCTTGCATGAAAAAGAGGCACGGAGGGCTAGGCATCATTGACCTCAGAGATATGAATTTGGCACTCCTGGGAAAGTGGTGGTGGAAAGTGTTTCATCACGGCGGGGAAGGATGGCAGGACTTTATTCAACCTTACCTCCGAGGGAAAGGGACTAGAAGGTTAGGCTTTCGAGTCGGATCCAAAGTCTCTCGCTTCTGGAAAGGAGTTGCTAAAGCCAGCGGTCCTTTCAACTCAGTAACTTCTTCTGTGATCGGCAATGGTCGTACCACCAGATTTTGGTGGGATAAGTGGTGTGGCCCTCATACTCTTAAGGAAGATTTCCCAGAGTTGTTTGCTATAACGAATCGTCCAAATATATTGGTGGCGGAAACATGGAAAAGAGGGACTTGGAGACCGTCGTTCCAAGGAACTCTATCTCCAAGTTTGCTACAGCAACTGCATGTACTACAGACGCGCATAGTCCAATCTGGAGTAATATGCGACCAAGGGCCAGATCACATGCAATGGGGTCTTGAGAACAAGGAAATGTTCTCGGTTAGATCTCTTTACCACCGGATTCACTACCGAGGATGCAGACCCAACTGGGCAGCGGTACTTTGGAAGACTAAAGCTCCCCTGAAAATTAGAGTCTTCCTCTGGCTTGTGCTCAACAATGCCATACTCACGAGAGAGAACCTTGCCAAGAGGCAACCCCACATTGCAACCAATTGCGGGTTCTGCAACGTACACATGGAAGATTTGAATCATCTTTTTCTTCACTGCTCCAGAAGCAAGGCCATCATGATAGAGGTGCTGAGAGCACTAGGAACAAGTGAATATCCAAGAGACTATGAGGAACTGTGGGTCGGCCCCAGATTTGCTTCATCCCGTCACGATATGAAAGATGCATGGTTTATTGCCATTGCGGCAACCACATGGGTGTTATGGCTAGATAGGAACAATTTTTATTTCCGTGCTTCATGTAATTCTATTTCTAGTAATCTTACTCATGTTATGCATCTAATTTCCTTTTGGGCTACAGCTGCTGCTTCAGGAGCTAGAGGGAGAATCGCAAGGGTTTTCCAGGTGGATGATTTTGATGACGAGGAGATAGAGATCGGGCCAACTCTGGACTGATAAGTGGACACCCGTCTCGCTACCACTTCTTTTGTTCTGGCCTTTGTATTTTGTTTTTTGTGTTTTGGTTGCCTTTAGGCTGGATGATGTAACTCACCCCCCAGGATTTTGTTGGGGGTTATGTTTTATTTCCTGCACTGTACTTTGTTCTCCCGAGACTTCGGGGTTGTTTATTAATCACTTATTAATGAAACAGGGTGGCATTATTCCACATTTTCCTAAAAAAACAATGAAAAATAAGTGCTGAAGATTATGAAAGTTAGCCACAATGGATTCAACTTGGACCTGAAATGTTCCAGATATTCAAAATTTAGACTATTAATCTCAATGAAGTGCAAAGGAAATGAAAATTAAATCTACATTAGACAGAACAATAAAAAGGAGCTTAAAATATAAGAAAATCGTTAAAAGTAACTAGGTTTGTAAGTGAAACATGCTCCACTGAGTTATAAATTTATTAATATCAAGTACAAATGCTATGCATTGTAGTTAAACTGAAATGAGTGCCGCACTCGACAAGTACAGCGGTAACTGACACAGCAACTCTTCAAAGTCCATACAGTAGGCCAGATTATAACTTGTATAAACAGCAAGTGCACAGGAAATATAAATGAAAATTGAAAATTAACAATTGACAAAAAAGAGTTTCAAGAATAACAAATTTAGTAGAATTATCTAGGCTAAATCAAACAAGTTCTAACTCTTTCTTACTGTAACAATAAATTTCTTATTTAATGTGAAAGCTAAATTTTGTAGGTAGATGTGCTAGTGTCATAAATACATAAACAATGAGTTACAGACAACAATTCTTGAGAGGGTATATGTTGTATGTGTGTGTGGAGAGGGAGGAGTGCAGTAGCACCCATATCTAGTTAGCTATCATCCTTTTCTGACGTACACAAAATTTATATCATTTTATATAGTTAGCTAATCTATTCTTCTGGCCTCTTTAATCACGTTATCTAGAACAGTATGAAACTGGATCCATTTATGGGATCCCTATCTAGAACAGTAAGAAACTGGATCTATTTATAGGATGATCCACTATGATTTTGTGTGTTCACACGACGATCCAAACCTGAAACCTACTAGAAACTAAGGATCCACTGAGGGCTGCATCCCCCATAAACTACAAGATCCGAACTCGTTCCATAATATTGTATTATAAAATTAATTTTGATATAATCAAGATAAGTAAAACTCTTTCCATATAACTAATTAATAGAAAAATTCTTAAAATATAATTATTATTAAAGAAAATTTATCGCCAATAAAAAAATACTGAACTGAACATGCTTAAAAAAATTATATCATAAAAAATAACCCAGTTTTTTTTATTTAGCTAACAAATATTTTCCCCTCTTTAATCTGGTTATGAAGTTAGAATCTCAATAACTGGATCTCTACATTTAGGATCCAAACCCTTAACTGGTCAATCCACTGTGATTTTGTATGATTCACTTAAGGACCCAAGCCCACAAAGAAAATGAAAGATCGGAACCAGCCCCAATATATCATTGGATTCGAAGTTGTCTTTTTTTTTTCTTTTTTGTATTGAAGGCCCTGATTTATTGTCTTTCTGTTTGGAAAATACTTAAGGTAGAAATTTTTGTGGAGTTTCATTATTAAAGTTGGTTTCAAAATTCTTGGAATACGCTCGACCCAAAAAAATATTATTTGAACTAGTGATGGATGAAATGACGACGATATGAAAGACAAGGTGGTTCAACTTTGTTTAAGACAAACATAGTTAGTTCCAACAATCCAACTGGCCGGACTCACTCAATTATCTTTCTATTTGTTTCAAACTTTTCTCATCTCCTAGTCCGCCATTTGTTTGTTTGATTCCATTTTAACATGGCTTCTGTCGGAGCTTTGTCTCACTCTCCATTTAATATCTCTTGCGTTGCCCCAATATTATTTCTTTATTTTGGTTTGGATTCATCACCTTCATCCATTTGTTTTTTTTTTTTTATCACACCTTCATCCATTTGTTACTGTTGGGAACCTTACAAGGTTTGGACATGCATGCTTGTCAGCCTGCAGCTTTCAGATTTTTGTTTTTTTTTATTTTAAAAAACTTTCAGTTGTTAATTAAGAGTAACTAGATGACAGTTTTAAAAAACTGAATTACTTAAAATGAGAATAATTTATGATTATCTAAAGATTATCTTCTGAAATTGCACAAACTATGTTGTCTTGGAATTTCTGAATAAAATTTTGGCCGACTAGGAGTGTAGGACTCTTGGGTTTTATATAACTAGGCAAACTAGAGATGGTCCTTCTGAATGCACTACCCTTCACACACACACACACACACATATGTAAGAAAACAAGCCCAACAAATCAGCTCAATGGAACCCGTAGTACCTACTGTCGACGACAACGAAGATGAAGCAGCTACTCTGTCTAAACTCCAAGCAACCCGAGCAAATCTCATTGCTCTCCTCACTGCCTCATCTGAGCTGGCCAAAGATTTATCATCCGTCAATAACCGTATGTCAGTTGGACTTGAAACAGTGGCTGCTGCATCCGATGCTGTTGCCCCGTTACAAGCCCAGTCCATTGCTGCAAAGGCACTCCACTCGCGCATCAACCGTGCTGTCTCTCCTGCCCTCTCAGTCATCAACACGTTCTCCCTTGTAGAGTCCCTCCAGCATCGCCTCCTTTCTCTATCCGATGATGACAACACTAAGTACGTACATGCTCTATAATAGAGATATTGCAATCTTCTTATGTCTGTCTGTCTCTCTGTTTGTCTGTTTGTCTGTCTGCTATTAGGTAGATTGGCCACTTTTGGGAAGGCCAATCTCTAATTCAATGAATATTTATCACTGTTAAATGTTAATATTTATTTTTCGGCTGTTACACACTTACATCCAAGGGGAAAATAGTAATTAAGAGGATAACAATATTTTCTTTGTATATGCTTCTGAGAAGATGAAGATGAAGATGAATATTAAAGTTCCAATTATTCATACGAAGTTTAGAAAATCGAATTATGAAACCAACTTTTCTAAATATATATACATGACCATATGACTTTGCTTATGTTGATTGGTTAACAAACAGACTCGGCCTTGGTCGGCTTTTGAAGTATGTAGACTGTGTGGACCGTCTCAATGTAGGGATTGAAGCAGTGACAACAGAGTGTGAGCCAGCAATCCAGAGGCTACAAGAAGCTGTGGAGTTCTTGAGCAGGACAAAGGCAACGGATCAGTTGCGGATTCACCGGTTGAGGGAGACATTGGGAGCGATCAAGGCGCTGTACCAGACAGAGCTGGATGCCATGAGGTATGAGGGGTCGTTGGACGAGGCGTTGCTGAGGCTGCAGGATGAGTTTGAGGGGGTATTGCAGCAGATCAAACATAAGGGGATTGGGGAATTGGATGGTGAGAGCCTACAAGAGGTGGTGGAGGATTTGGTGCAGGCGAAAGTAGTACAGTTGGGGTCAGATCTAGAAGTAGAGGTACTTGGTCGGATTTCGGAGACACTGGCTGCAAATGATTGCTTGGATATTTGCATTGATATCTATGTAAAGGTATATATACAAATTTCCACGCACAAGTTCATAGCACCGGGGGAAAATGCAATTGGATTCTTGATAACAATTTTCAGCTTTATTGAACAAGTACTCTTCGAGTGGTAAAAATAGTTTTCCGGTATAGCCATAGTTTTCATGTATATTTTACTTTTTTTCATTTAGATAAAGGCACAAACACCAACTTCATACAATAAGAAAGCATAAGAAAACGTTAAAGATACAGAACAAAACAAAGCAAAAAAATACAGGGATTCAATATTGTCATATATATATTTTTTGTTAATGTTAAAGAATTCCAATTTAGTTGATAGATCAAGAAGATGAGATCTAATGCAAAATATATTAGACTTCACTGAGTCGGAATTTCTTTCTAAGTAGGAGTATGCAACCAATCCAGAACTGTTCTAAGGATCGATAGAGAGTTAGCCATGTGTGATCGGTTTGTCCTTGCAAATGATGCTGAAACTAGTTCTAATCACTGAAAATTATCTCATTCCATGCTTCAAAGCCAGCCAGTAAAGATAAGCACAAGTTAACATCAAGACAGTTTGATTTAATGAGAAATTTTGTCATCCAATAAAAGATATCAGTTCAATATCATAAGGGTAAGTAAACTTCAAGATAAAACCTCCAAATGTTATCTTAGATCTGAATCTGATCCGAATATGAAAGATGGTAGTCCCGAGTTTCAGAATTGGGAGGACAAGAGTTAGAGATTAATTAATTAAAAGAATTCCTTCTCTTAGAAAAATTCTAGCAGACGGCTTAAGTTTTCGGAGGAAGTACATTACCTCATTTAGTCGTACGTTTGTGTTCCATTAATCTAAGCTGCTTATTCATACATAGAAAGAAAAAAAAGATTGTTCCGTTTTTTTTTTTTTTTTGGTTTTTGTTTTTGTTTTTATTTTGCTCGAAATATGTGGTTGCGTTTTATTTTATTCGTACTTGGATGAATAAATTATTTAGACTGAAAAATAATCTCTTTTGAACTCAGACCGATCCTTTTGTGAGTAAGTATTAATTCTTATTGGGTTTTTTTTTTTCATTGGTTATTTACGAGTTGTGCTCAATAATACACCATTAACAAATACTAAAGAAGTTGAAATCAATCATATCAGGTGAGATACCGAAGAGCAGCCAAGGCACTGATGAGGCTAAATCCAAGGTATTTGAAGACATTCGCACCAGAAGATATCGACAAAATGGAATGGGAAGGCTTGGAGTCTTCAATCACTCTCTGGATTGAACACTTCCAGCTTGCAGTAAAGGTAGTTTTCGTCTCAGAGAAGCAACTATGCAAGCAGGTTCTCTCTGGTGTTATGGATGGCGCCATCTGGCCAGAATGCTTTGTAAAAATTGCCGACAAGATCATGGCCGTTTTCTTCCGCTTTGGTGAAGGTGTTGCCCGAAGCTCCAAGGAACCTCGAAAAGCTTTTCAAGCTCCTTGACATGTATGATTCTATGGACAAAATTCGCACTGAATTTTTCCAGGTGTTCGATGGTGAATCTGGGATTGATATTTGTGCTCGATTTCGAGAGCTTCAAAAGCTCCTTGTCCATGCTGCCTCCAAAGTGTTTTGGGAGTTTGGGCTTCAAATTGAAGGACTCCAAGATGCTGCTCCTCCCCCACCTGATGGGTCTGTCCCTAAGATTGTTCGGTATGCTGTCAACTACCTAAAGTGCCTTGCTGCTAGTGGATATGCAGCGACAATGGGTCAAGTACTAAGAACAGAGCAAATGTGGAAGTCTGCTGGGTTCTTATCAAGGCCAGAGCCGGACGAGAGCCTGCTGCTACGAGAGGCTGTGTCAAATGCTCTGGATGCGTTGATGAGGAATGTAGAGTACTCAAAACGAAGCAAGTACTACAATAAGGACAAGGTGGTTCCCCATGTCTTGGCAATGAACTCATATTGGTACATGTACATGAGGACTAGAGGTTCGGATCTGGCGAAGCTAATAGGGGAGGATGTGATGAAGAAGAAGTACAAGACGGCTGCAGAGAAGGCAGCATACTCATACCAAGCGGAAGCATGGGGGACATTGGTTAAGTTGCTAGAGAGAGATGAGGAGTTGGTGGTGGTGGAACAAGCTGGGCACGAAGTAGGGGTTGGGGCTGTGGCAAGAGGGAAGATAGAGGTGTTTATGAGAGAGTTTGAAGATAACTTGAGGCGACATCGAAGTTGGTATAGTATTCCAGATTTAGATTTGAGGGAGCAGATGAAGGAGGCAGTTGAAAAAGTTATCCTACCAGCTTATGCAGGATTTGTACATGCATATTCAGGGGTGATAATGCAAGGTAGGTCTTTCTTGCCTCCAGATTCGATAAGAGAGTTACTGGGACGGCTTTTTGATGATGGAGGAGGAGCAGGAGGAGGAGGAAGAGAAGGGGCAAGGAAGTCGTCAGTGGTAGAAAGTGCAAGCGGGAAGGTGAGGTATACAGATAGTGGTGACATGAGACGACATAAACAATTAGTTGATAAAGTACAAGCTGGAGGAGATCTGGAAATATCAGTAAGAAGAGGAGGAGGAGGAAGTTTTGGGAGGAGGGAGGAGGTCCAAGGAGTTGGAGGAAGGTTCGGGGAGAAAGAGGGATTGATTACGATTAGAAGCTTTGCGTTGAGGGAAGGGGGAGGAGGAAGCAGCTTTGGGAAGAGGGAAGAGAAGGAAGTCATACAAACCTTTCAGAGGAAGGAAACATCAGGAGAAGAAATCTTTGGACCAAGGAGGGAGGTGACTGCGACTGAAAGGGAAGGAGGAGAAATAAGAGGCTTAATTGAAAGGAGAGAAGTCGAAGAAGAAGAAGAAGAAAGAGCAGTAGTTAGCCTAGGGTTAGGGAGGAGAGATATTCATGATCAGATTCAGGAGGAGAGAGTTGACGAAAATGGAGGTGTTAACATGCTTGGACAACGAATTAGGAAGTTTAACAATCAAAGGAAAGATAAAGATGACAAGTTGCAGATAACTCGGACAATGGAAAGTAGTGAAAGGGTAAACTACTTTAGGAGAAGGGAGTTTAAAAGCCAGCAACATGAAGTGGGGAGTACTGGCGGAGATGCTGAAGAACAAGAAAGAGGAGGAGGAAGAAGGAAAATGGAGATGGTAGAAGCTACAGGTACAACATATATAAGGCGAAGAGAGTTTAAAAGTTTAGGCAAAGGAAGACAATTATGAGCCTTCATTAATATTTATGTATACAAACCAAATATATATATATATGTTGAATGCTACACTGCTTCAACATTGTAAACATTAGATTGAAGATAACACTCACTTTTGGTTTATTTAATATACTGTGTTTGTGTTTTGTTCTACCATTAATTGTTTAAAAAAGTAGAGTTAAAGATTGAAACTGCATTTGACATGCAAATTGTTTACAACAAAATAAGAATATAATATATATTATACTATCGTAATAAATTTAGCAGTTCATGATAGAATGCATGGAGTGCCATTTCTTTTTGGAGGAACTAGACAACCTACCAGAGGACCAGAGGTGCAAAACAAGGAACAAATCCATAAAAACCTATGCTTAAAAATATATAGTAGCAAATTTTCACATGTTATACATGTTCTGACGTGTGTGTGTGTGTGGGGGGGGGGGGGGGGGGTGCTAAGTTGCAACAGTTAAAAAAATTGGTGACTAGCACGAAATCGGTAATGATCATGTCTGAAACAACCTCAAAAAGAAAATGCTAAAAAATTCCTCACCTCACTTAGAAAGCTGGTTCGGAAGCCATTCACACTAGTCTTTAAAGAGGAGTGATCTATGGAACAAACATTGTATTAAAATTTTGGAGGATATACAAAGTTGCAAATGTATGAACCTAAAGCTTTCATCCTCTGGCTTGCAGTGCTGGCATTGTGTATATTTCGACGTTTTTACCAGCTTCTAGTATTCTCAACTGGTAAATTGAATCAATAACAATGAATTGTATATATCATTTTCAGTACGAGTTGGGTAGTTTGAATGTGTTATGTTGTATATGAGTGGGTGTAGGGAGAGGATTAAGTGGTGGAAAGCCAGAAAATGGGAATCTGTTTTTTGGAGATATATAATGGGAATCTGTTCTTGACTATTACATTTAAGTCACAGTTGAATTGAAGTTTTGTTGATATTTTTTTAATATTTACATTATATAAAAAATTCATATTTATACCACTGGATTGCAACAAGATCTTTAATGTATTTTATATTAAAAATATTCTTATTGTGGGTTTGTAAGAAGATCATATAAAGGACCAAGAAATTAAGGAATGCTCGTGCTCAGGACCAGTATCCACCTTGACGCAGGTTAGGCGGCCGCCTCAGGCCCCAGAATTTTTTTACAATTTTAGGGACCCCAAATTTGTATTCCCATTGTAAATATAGACGAGTATTTTGCGAGTAAAAAAATTATATTGTTATTAGATCCCCCCAAAAATAATTATTTGGGCCTTTCGCGTCGGGCTCTGGGAAATTCAGGGCCGGCCCTGCTCGTGCTTAAGTTTGCTCTTTGCACCAAATACATTACAATATTTAGAAAGATTTGGCGCTTAGGAATGACCTAGTAGTGTCCCGGTTAGAAAGAGTGACTTGATAAGTATTGAGGGTAGAGTTAGGGGTAGGAGAATACCTAAACTTACTTGGGTGAAAACAATGAGAAAAGATATGATAGCTTGTGGCCTTACAGACGATATTGCACTAAACCGAGCAGAATGAAAACCAGGATTCATGTAACCGACTCCAACTAGTTGGGAAAAAGACTTTGTTGTTATTGATATTGGTGGTGGTGCTTAGGAATTTTGCAAAAAAATGCAAAAGGTAAAAAATAGGTCACATTACTCAGTCATCTTTTAATCAAAAAAAATAGGTCACATTACAGAATTTCCATATAGTACTCTAAAATTACAAGTTATCCAACATTATATATAAGACTAGTATTATGCACGTGCGATGCACGTGGAGAGGAATGAAAAGGACTACACCAAAAAAAAACTATAACGCACGTGCGATGCACGTGGAGGGGAACGAAAAGGGAAAACAAAAAAAAATACCAACACGTGCGGTGCACGTGGAGGGGAATGAAAAGGGCAAAAAAAATATATAATGCACGCGCGATGCACGTGGAGGGGAATGAAAAGGAGAAAAAAAACACTAAAACTGTCAACACGTGCGCTGCACGTGTTGACAAAATGACAAAATGACAAAAAAAAAAAAAACGGTGACAAATGACACTAAGCCCTTCTCCCATTATAATAGTAGAGATTTAGTAAGACTAAACAAAGACCATAGAAATATTTTTAATTTTTTATTTTTTGTTGAGAAAAGCCATCGAACTAATATTTAATTATACAAATTCAAAGGAAGAAAAAATTGTCAAAATTAACTTCAGTATGTTTTACCTGGAAAGTAGGTGGTTCAGTTCCATCCTGTGCTACAATCATCAGATCATAGATTGCAGCAGAAGCCCAAGTTGTATCTCTTTTATCTGAATCAATCATGAGATAGTCATTGATATTTGATAATACATGGAGAAAAGTACTGTAAATAGAAGCTCTTTAAGGATATATAAGGGACTACAGTCTGATAGGGGCTGAGATTTGAGAGTGCTTGTTCTTAGCCATGGATCACAGCTAGGGTTTGTAACTCAAGGATTGGGGAAGAAACAAGTGGAAATTTCTATTAATTGCTTGAATTGGATTATAGATTCAGTCCCGCTCTTTAGAGAGAGAGAGAGAGAGAGACACGTGCAATGCACGTAGTGCTACAGTAATAACAGACTAATTGTTAAGACCCGACCCGAAGCTGCGTTTCAGAAGGAACAGTGTTATTTCACTACTATGGCCATGTATCAGTTCTCAACTGATACTTATGCAGATATATGTATGCATATACTCTTATTTATACCACTCCAGTATGCAGCTAATCACCCCGCAACACAGTCAACTATAATCATAGAAAAGGGGAGTTTGTCTCATCATGCATGGCAAATATTCAATCAACTCCAGGGCTATGTCAAGTTCTATTTCAGGAAGTTTAGTCTGTGCGGTAAACAAGACAACTTTGATTGGTAGAGCACAGAAAACATAATGCACTGAATTGACAGAAAGTAATTTGGTCAGTATCTTTTACTCAACTATTTAAGGTTATTTTCTACTTCAATCAAACAGCACAAAGCATCTATATAATAAAACACAAAGAAAGCTATCAAGTAGTTCTCATTCAATCTCCCCAAAATCAAAGGTTCAGATCTAACCTCACAAAACACATTTTTCCTCCCAAAAGTTCCCCCCCAAAACTCAAATTCAAATCCCAAAACAACTCATTTATTTATTTAACACTCTCTCTCTCTCTCTCTCTCTCTCTCTCTCTCTCTCTCTCTCTCTCTCTCTATATCTCTCTCTCTCTGTATGTATGTATGTATGTATGTATGTGGAAACAATCATGGACTTTTATTTATAACTAATTATTGTCATATTATTCAAACTTAAGTTATATAATTGTTGATTTATTGTTTACAAGGCTTTCATATGTTGTATGGTTCTGAAGCCGTGCCGTAGGCAAGTGCCCATAGGCAAATCTAGTACATCTATATTAGTTATACAATATTAGGAAAAGGACATAAGTAACCATGCCCATGCATCTAGATTTTGTTGAATCACCACGTTCTACACCCGAAGCATGCATCTATGTACATCACACTCATCTATGCAGGGGCGACCCTAGGATTTTAGGGGCCTAAAGCAAAAAAAATTTGAAGGGGACTGAAGTTTTTTAGGGCCCCTAAGATGAATTAGCTTGGTTTCACTCTGAAAAAGGGGCCCCACATATACCAAAAAAAAAACGATTCATGTGTTAGAAAAAAATAAAAAAGTATACATGAGAAATCATGGATTTTAGGGTCCTGAAGCTAATATAAGATTTTTAGGGGCCTGAAGTTAATATAAAATCATGAAAAAAAATAAAACGATTCATGGATTTTAGGGGCCTGAAGCTAATATAATTTTTTTTCTTTTCTGAAAATGGGGCCCCCCCCTTTTTTGGTGATTTTAGGGGCCTGATGCAAATGCATCAGTTGCCTCCAAGGAGGGCCGGGCCTGCATCTATGTATGGAAATCATAAGTTAATTTCAGTAATGAATACTTACAGATACTCACCACTATCTTTTTTTTTTTATCGTAAAAGGTTGGCAATTGCCCCCCCGTGTTTCATTAAAAAGTTTAACAAAACAAACAACAAAAAATAAGGCTTATGAAGTTCAGATCCCAACAGACTGGGTTCTGGAATTCATACACCCCAACCAACAAACAAAAATATAACGAAATCTAGTCCTATTTATCGGCCACCCCCACCAGAACAACTTTCTCGTGCCAATTTGGGTTCACTCTCTCACTCAGTCCCTTGCTTGTACGCCATTTATCCTCTCCAACTATCGTACGCTCTCCCTCATCGTCCCAGCAGTGACCCATACGACAAGCATAAGCACCATATTAGAGACCCCGCAGGCACTCCACAAATCTGATAACTCCATGTCAAAATTGAGTCCTCGTTCTCATTTCCTCGCTTCACCCTCGATGACTCTAACTGCAACCTCGCAACGAGGGTAGACATCGCACCTGACCCCTGCGATCCCTCTAACATGAAAGAACCAAAGGCATCCCTCACTTTAACCAACCAAGGTCAAAGTAGAACCCAAACTATAAAGTTGCCCGACAATCGTCGCCTACACCAACTAGGATACATTTTGTTGCTAATTGTAAGTCGGTTGTAATTTGGATACTCACCACTATCATATGACAGTATAGTCATCAACATCTACACCAGAAAGGCTGAAGCCTATCCTTGTAAGTGGATTCCCAGCCCGCACCACGAATCTAAAAGATAGCATTTGAAGTTTCGAATAAAAGCTTCTTATTCCCCATTTTACTGTTGATAAATATATCCTTTCAGAATGACTATGGGATTAACCAATGATGTTTCCTATAGTTTGTGAGCAAAGATGTCGGTTATGTAAAAATGTCCAAAATGTACAGCACAGGAGAAAATAAATGAGACATTATAAACATTCAAAAACCACATGTAATTTGAAGAAAAGATTATACATACCAACTTCAACGTTTTTCACCGGCAAGGATAGCCACAATAAAGAGACCAACAGACTTTAGTACCAATCTACAAAGTCAAAATATGGAAGCAGAATTCAGCATTCTAGACTATTAATAAGCATAGAAGAAGAAGAAAGGGATTTTGTCCAAGAAAAATATCCATCAAAAGGCAGGAGAATGTTAGAGAAGCAAATCTGGATCATGGCTCTAGGAATATAATTTTTCAAGTCGAGCCCCCAAACAACTGATTACCAATGCTACGGACAAAGAAAAACAACAATGTTGTGGTTGTTAACTGAATGTATATAGAAACAACTGATTACTTAACTGCATGATCGATGGTGAAATATAGTAACCTTTATTTTACAAGAAAAAAATTTCTTCATCCCTAACCAGAAATGAAGTCTTGGTTGTTATCTGGGTCATCTCTACTATTATAATGGGAGAAGGGGTTAGTGTCATCTGTCACCGGATGTCATTTTGTCAACACGTGCAGCGCACGTGTTGACAAAATGACTCACTTTGGTAAATATTTTCGAAAATGGACCAGCTTGGTAAATATTTTCGAAAGTGGATCAGTTTGGAAATTATTTTCCTTTTTTGTTCATTTTGGTAAATATTTTCGAAAATAGACCAGTATGGTCAATATTTTCGACAGTGGATCAGTTTGAAAATTATTTTCCTTTTTTTTCCTTCTCCCTTCTTCCTCCACGTGCATCGCACGTGCATGATACTAGTTGATGTTAATTGGCATATCCATCATGATTAGCTTTTCTATACCATCTGACAAAAGAAGGAGCTAGTGTTCAAAATTAATTATTTGGGCTTTTTGCCTTGGGTTCCGAGAACTCAGGGCCAGCCCTGTACAAAATGTACACATGTAACTGCCATTAAAATACAACGAGGTTTTCATTCTCCGACCCCATTCCATAATAATTCAAAACCTCCAGTTTCACCAAGACACGATCATTCATTGTTCACCAAGCTACAATAGTTTCTATTCTATCACGTGAAAACAGTGCACTATGATATTTTATGTCCCTCATTTTGTGGGTTATAGTTCACAGTTTCCACCCGTTTTCGTGAAAATTTGTATTTGACTGTTTTAGCCTCATTTGTGGGCTAGTTCACTGTTTTCGACCACTTTCGTGAGATTTTTTATTTCCCTCATTTTGTTGGCTATATAGTACACTGTTTTCGATCAATTTCATGATATTTCGTATTTAACTGTTTTGGCCTCATTTTGTGGGTTATAGTCCACATTTTCCGGCCGTTTTCATAAAAATTTGTATTTGACTGTTTTAACCACATCTGTGGGCTATAGCCCATAGTTTTCGGCCACTTTCGTGAGATTTTTTATTTCCCTCATATTGTGGTCTATATAGTCCACAGTTTTGTGTCATTTTCAAGAGATTTTTTATTTTACTGTTTTAGCCTTATTTTGTGGGTTAGTCCACAGTTTCCGGTCGTTTTCGTAAAATTTTGTATTTGATTATTTTAGCATCATTTGTAGGCTATAATCCACAGTTTTCGGTAACTTTCGTGAGATTTTTTATTTCCCTCATTTAGTGGGCTATAGTACATTGTCATCGATCACTTTCATGAGATTTGATATTTTACTGTTTTAGTCTCATTTTGTGGGTTATTATCCACAGTTTCCGACCGTTTTCGTGAAAATTTGTATTTGAATGTTTTAGCCTCATTAGTTGGCTATAATCCACAGTTTTTGGCCACTTTCGTAAGATTTTTTACTTCCCTCATATTGTGGGCTCTATAGTCCATAGTTTTGTGTCATTTTCAAAAGATTTCTTATTTTACTATGTTGGCCTTATTTTGTGGGTTATAGTCCACAGTTTCCGGCCATTTCGTGAAAATTTGTATTTGACTGTTTTAGCCTCATTAGTGGGCTATAGTCCACAGTTTTCGGCCACTTTCGTGAGATTTTTTATTTTCCTCATATTGTGGGCTATATAGTCCACAGTTTTGTGTCATTTTCAAGAGATTTCTTATTTTACTGTTTTAGCCTCATTTTGTTGGTTATAGTCCATAGTTTACGGCCGTTTTCGTGAAATTTTGTATTTGATTGTTTTAGCATCATTTGTAGGGTATAGTTCACAGTTTTCGGTCACTTTCGTGAGATTTTTTATTTCCCTCATTTTGTGGGCTATAGTACACTGTTTTCGATCACTTTCATGAGATTTCGTATTTTACTGTTTTAGTCTCATTTTGTGGGTATAGTCTACGGCCGTTTTCGTGAAAATTTGTATTTGACTGTTTTAGCCTCATTTGGGGGCTGTAGTCCAAAGTTTTCGGCAACTTTCGTGAAATTTTTGATTTCCCTCATTTTGTGGGCTATAGTACACTGTTTTCGATCAATTTCATGAGATTTCATATTTTACTGTTTTGGCCTCATTTTATGGGTTATAGTTGTCACGCCCCGCTTCCCAAAATACAGGAATACGAGCTCGTGACGTAGGCCCAGCGAATGATTTTAATATCATTCATAAGCTGTACCAGTTTTCAACTCAACAATACTCAGAAATTTAAATCACAGCCACGCAGTTATAATAACATCACAGAACAATAATTGAATTTAAGAAAATTAAATACTCCAACATAATAATATTACTGAGAAACGAGTAGCAATTACGGGTCAAAAGCCCGGAATAAAATTCTGAATAAATAAAAGAGTTACAATTATTGAAAGAGAACATGAAAGGGAAATTTATTATCCATAGTTGCCCCCAGGCTTAAAAGAATTGCTCGCCAACTCCTTCTGGGAGATCCTCAGTTTCACCTGTGACTGGATTAACTAAAGAAGGAAAAATAAATGTCCTTAGAGCAAGTACGGACAGCAAGTAGTGAAAAACAGAGAGTAAGGAAAACAGGGTACAGGAAGAAATGTGAATCAAGATCAAATTTGCAAGGGCAATAATGGACTAATAGCAAGGGTCTTTATCAAGTATGTATACATGTCAACTAGTTCTATTATCAAGTTGTTTCTCCTAACTAGTGCACGTACTTCTGTGTCCCATGTGTGCCGTACCACAGGTTCGGTGCACGCAAAACAGTGTACGTTTGAGACATAGTGGTGGGGTCAACAGAGCGTGTTCTCGGCATATCACGACAACAAGATAACAAGATAACAAGTCACGTCTCCACACGTATTCTCCTCCTTCTATATAACAAGTCCATGTAACAAGAGGGCCCTACCGAGTACATTTTCTGAGACTGTCCACTACTAGGTCAACCCTTAGAAACCCCGGCTTGTTTATTATTTTACTACTAAGTCATTCATGTACATGCGGGTGTATATAAGGATGTCAAGGGGACGATATGATGCAACAACATGATACATTACACAATAATAAGCAAAAGTAATAAATCTGCAGTAGCTGACACAGTTACACTAAAATAGGCATAACTCCTAGACTACAACTCCAAATTCAAACTTCCAGTATGCTACGGACATCTAGACAGACAGGGCTACAAGTTTCATTCAGGAGCTTTCTCCTAATTCGGACTGT
This sequence comes from Hemerocallis citrina, assembly GCA_017893485.1. NCBI lineage: Eukaryota > Viridiplantae > Streptophyta > Magnoliopsida > Asparagales > Asphodelaceae > Hemerocallis > Hemerocallis citrina. Next base: position 593,551 of record CM030364.1, on the reverse strand, counting down.
ATCTAGGTCAAACATGCTGTTCTTTACGGTTCAGCTGTTCTGGCAGCAGCTAGGTGTCAATTCCTAAGTGGTGGAAACAAGGTCTAAAGATATCATAAAAATCTATAAAAATTTGGGGCGAACCCTCAGCATGTGTGTAAGGTTCCTGGTAAGTTTCGTGGCATTCTAAGACTATTTTCATGGTGTTTCATTACTACTCATGTCGAGGCATAACAATTCAGCAGTAAAAGGAAATGTAGACTAGTGGAAAAGGAATGTTATATGTTGTAGCTCATGGCTCCAAATCAGGATTTATCACTTAGATGAGAAGTCATGCCAAATAAACTAAAAGTCTCATTTACATCCTGTGTGCTAATTCTCATAATTACAGGGTCGAAACCTCAGTACAAGACAGACAAGACAGCATCACATAAATGTTTATCAAGTGGGTAATTATCGAGTTATTGCATCATACATGTGGTAAGAATCATTTACAGCAAGTCATGTGAATTTCCCAGTTAACAAGTCAAGTGTATCACGTCAAGTTCAAGTCACAAGGTCACAAGTAATAACATGTATTTAATCACGACGTGTTTTCCACATGTACAAGTTCTATTTATTTTATTCATGTCAAGTATATGTTCAGGCTTGGGTTTGAGTCAATGGATATATTAAGAGGTCAAGAGTACGTCGGGTTAGCTCGTGTAAACCCTCGATACTCTTAACGAGACGGGACACAAGGCAAATTGAGATAATTGAAATGGAACTACTTGCAGGAGATCAATAAGCTTGAACTAGAAAAATTAAAAGAGTTCAAGTGGACTTGCCTGTTAGTTGACGACGATAAAATTGAACACTAGAATAACGGGATCAGTATCCCGGGCAGTAGATCACGTGCAAGATGTTTGGCAGCCACGCCAAAGTCAGCAACTCCAATAATAGCAACTTCACTCCAGTAACTAACTCCTAAAAACCTGTCACGCCCCGCTTCCCGGAATACGGAAACACAGGCACGTAACTGAGGCCCAGCGAATGATATAAGTACGCCAACTCATATCATCCATAAGCTGTGTCAGTCTTAGCTCAACAATATAAGAAAAATTAATCACAACCACGCAGGAAACATGATAATCACATAAACGAGAATGAAATTCAATAACCAATTCTGGAATATAAAGACTTACCAAATAACTCGAGAGATTCATGCTCCAATGTAGAGGAACTGCTCATCAATGCCTCCTAGAAATTCTCCTTGTTCACCTGTACTTGTCCATCTAAAAAGAAAGAATAATTTGTCCTTAGAGCAAGTACGGACAGCAAGTAGTGACAAGCAGAGAGTAAAGGAAACAGGTTTCATGAAAGAGTATGAATCAAGATCAAGTTTGCAAGGCAATAATGGGTACTAGTAACAAATGGTCTTAATCAAGTGTATATACATGTCAACTAGTTCTATTATCAAGTTGTTTCTCCTATCTAGTGCACGTACTACTGCATCCCATACTACAGATTCGGTGCACGCACAACAGTGTTCGTTTTAGATTTCGTGGTGGGGTCAACAGAGCGTGTACTCGGCATATCACGACAACAAGATAACAAGATAACAAGTCCACGTCTCCACACGTATTCTCCACCTTCTATATAACAAGTCCATGTAACAAGAGGGCCCTACCGAGTACATTTTCTGAGACTGTCCACTACTAGGTCAACCCTTAGAAACCCCGGCTTGTTTTAGTATTTTATTAAGTCATTCATGTACATGCAAGTAGTTATAATAATGTCAAGTGAATGGTGATAATGCAGCAACATGATATATTACACAATAATAGGCATGAAGTAGTAATTCTAAAACGGAAATTCTCTTTATATTAATTTAACTGGTTCCTGATAAAACAAGGTCGAAACCTCAGTACAAGACAGACAAGACAGCATCACATAAATGTTTATCAAGTGGGTGATTATCGAGTTATTGCATCATACATGTGGTAAGAATCATTTACAGCAAGTCATGTGAATTTCCCAGTTAACAAGTCAAGTGTATCACGTCAAGTTCAAGTCACAAGGTCACAAGTAATAACATGTATTTAATCACGACGTGTTTTCCACATGTACAAGTTCTATTTATTTTATTCATGTCAAGTATATGTTCAGGCTTGGGTTTGAGTCAATGGATATATTAAGAGGTCAAGAGTACGTCGGGTTAGCTCGTGTAAACCCTCGATACTCTTAACGAGACGGGACACAAGGCAAATTGAGATAATTGAAATGGAACTACTTGCAGGAGATCAATAAGCTTGAACTAGAAAAATTAAAAGAGTTCAAGTGGACTTGCCTGTTAGTTGACGACGATAAAATTGAACACTAGAATAACGGGATCAGTATCCCGGGCAGTAGATCACGTGCAAGATGTTTGGCAGCCACGCCAAAGTCAGCAACTCCAATAATAGCAACTTCACTCCAGTAACTAACTCCTTCACAAATTTCAACAAACACTCCAATCACACTCCACTACAACCAGATTGCAACACCCCTTCAGTCCAAACCCCTACTTCACAACACCAAACACCAATACAACAATCCAATCACCAACAGTAATAATAATCCCCAATCTCAATCTTTCTTTCTTTTTCAACACCAACAGATAGAGAGAGAGATCCCTTCTTCTTCAATTCTCCAAACAGAGAGAGAGAGAAAAGAGAGAGCGCGAGAGAGGGCAATCGGGAGAGAAGTGAGCGGGAACTGAGGGCAGCGCGGCGGAGCACTGGCGCGGGGTTCTTGGGACTGGCGGAGGCGGCGCTGCGACTGGAGGCGGAGGAAGGCGCTGGCAAGGGGTGGTCGAAATGGAGCTTGAGCGGACGGCAATGGCGAGAGGTCGCTGGCGCGATGACGGGCTCGACTGGTGGATGTCGAGCGAAGGTGCGGAGTGCTTCGGCGGCGATGGTGGAAGTGGCGCGTCGACGAGGGAGCAGCGACGGGAGATGGTTCGGGAGACCGTCGAGGCTGGGTGATGTCGAAGCTGTCGAAGTGGGTTCTCTGGTGGTGATGAAGACGACGCTGGGTGGGGGCGATCTTCGACTGTGGTGGCAGGCGGAGATACTCGACTGTGGAAGTCGACTGTGGTGGATGGCGATGCAGTGGCGAGGAGAACTGGGGATGGAGAAGTCGAAGCTGGAGGTTGGGGGGGTTCTCGGTGGTGGTTCGACTGCGGGAGGTAGAGGAAGGGGCTGCGGTGCAACGGAGTTCGAGCGGGGCGACTGAAGGCGAAGGGCGGTTGTAGAAGCGGCGCGTGCTTGACGGAGAAGACGAAGGTTCTCGGAGCGGAGTCGAGGAGAGCGGCTTGCACACAGGCGGAGTGTCGAGGCGAGGGCGTGGCTGAGTTCGAGCGGAGGAGATGGAAGAGGGAGAACGATGGGAATGGAGTTTTGGTTTTTGTTCTGTTTGGTTTGATTCGTTTCTCTGTTTGTTAGAGAAACAGAGAGAGGGATGGAGAGATTGAACGGGGAGTGTTAATAACGGGAAAGAGAGATAGTGGGGGAGTGGTTACGGGATTGTGGGAAGAGTGGAGAAAAGTGAAGAAATTGTATAGGGCTGTGTGTATAGATTTGATTCTGTACAATATAGGGGTTCTGGGTTCTGGGTTAGTGGGTTTGGTTCTTGGGCTCAAAAATTAATTAAAACAATTAGGACATTAGGCTAAAATATTTTGGGCTCAAATTAATTCAATTAAAATCGAATACGAAATTGGGCTTCAAAGTGAAATAAATAAAAGAAGAGACAAATTCTAGTATGGAATATAAATTTGAGTTTCAATAGGATATTCAAAATGATTTAAATGCATTGGGATGATTTATACAAAATTGAACTACAAGAATACACGGAAAAAGAGAAAAGAAATAGAAATCCGTATAATCGGAAATAGGGGTTACAATAGTGCACATTTTCCGGCCATTTTTTTCTGAAATTTTGTCTTTGACTGTTTTAGCCTCATTTGTGAGCTATAGTCCACAGTTTTCGAACCACTTTCATAAGATTTTTTATTTCCCTCATTTTGTGGGCTATAGTCCGCAGTTTCCAGTTGTTTTTGTGAAATTTTGTGTTTGACTGTTTTAGCTTCATTTGTGGGCTCTACAGTTTTCGGTCACTTTCGTGAGATTTTTATTTTCCTCATTTTGTAGGGCAATAGTACACTATTTTCCATCATTTTCAAGAGATTTTGTATTTTACTGTTTTGGCCTCAGTCCACAGTTCCCGACCGTTTTCGTGAAAATTTGTATTTGAATGTTTAGCCTCATTTTTGGGCTATAGTCCACAGTTTTCGGCTACTTTCGTGAGAATTTTTATTTCTCTCATTTTGTGGGCTATAGCACAATGTTTTCGATCAATTTCAAGAGATTTTGTATTTTACTGTTTTGGATTCATTTTGTGGGTTGTTCACAGTTTCCGACCGTTATCGTGAAAATTTATATTTGACTGTTTTAGCCTCATTTGTGGGTAATAGTCCACAGTTTTCGGCTACTTTCATGCGATTTTTTATTTTCCTCATTTTGTGGGCTTTATAATACACTGTTTTCGATCAATTTCATGAGATTTCGTATTTTACTATTTTGGCCCCATTTTGTGAATTATAGTCCACAATTTCCGATCGTTTTCGTGATTTGTAGTTGACTGTTTTATCCTCATCTGTGGACTATAGTCCACAGTTTTCGGCAACTTTCGTGAGATTTTTTATTTCCCTCATGTTGTGGGCTGTAGTACACTATTTTTGATCACTTTAATGAGATTTCGTATTTTACTATTTTTGGACACATTCGGTGTGTTTCCGACAATTTCCGTGAAATTTTATATTAGACTTTTTTAGCCTCATTTGTGGGCTATAGTCCACAGTTTTCAGCAACTTTCGTGAGATTTTATATATCCCTCATTTTTGGGCTATAGTCCACTGTTTCCAGTCGTTTTCGTGAAAATATTGTATTTGACTATTTTAGCCTTATTTGTGGGCTATAGTCCACATTTTTTTGCCACTTTCGTAAGATTTTTTATTTTCCTGATTTTGTGGGCTATTGTACACTGTTTTCGATCACTTTCATAAGATTTCGTATATTACTGTTTTAGTCTCATTTTGTGGGTTATAATCCACAGTTTTCCGCCCGTTTTCGTGAAAATTTGTATTTAGCTGTATAGCCTCATTTGTGGGTTATAGTCCACAGTTTTCGGCCACTTTCGTGAGATTTTTTATGTCCTCATTTTGTGGGTTATAGTCCACTGTTTCCCGTCGTTTTCGTGAAGTTTTGTATTTGACTATTTTAGCCTCATTTGTGGGCTATAGTCCATAGTTTTTGGCCACTTTCGTCAGATTTTTTATTTTCCTCATTTTGTTTCATATAGTACACTGTTTTCGACCACTTTCATAAAATTTCTGTATCTTACAGTTTTGGCCTCATTTTGTGGGTTATAGTCCACAGTTGCAAGAACTTGTTGCAAGAACTTGTTACCAAAATGACCCACTTTTTGAAAGTATTTACCAAACAGACCCACTTTCGAAAGTATTTACCAAAACGATCCACTCGCTTTTTGAGAAAGCGGGTTTGGTTAAAACCTAATCGCTTTTTCAGAAAGCGAGTCTAGGCTTTCGAAAATCAAATGGCTCACACTCGCTTTCTGGAAAAGTGATGAGATTTTAACCACACTCGCTTTCTGAAAAAACGAGTGAGCCAGTTTGAGAATTTTTAAAATAGGTAGGGCAGTTTGGAAAAAACTGTCAAAAAGTGGGACAGTTTGGGAAAAAATTCCATGTAGTTTCTCTCTTTTGTCTCTTTCACACACACACAGATATACATGTATCTATATTATAAATTACAAAGAGAGCTATCAAGTGGCTCTCATTCAATCTTCCCTAAAATCAATGGCCTAGATTGATTCTTACAAAACATATTTTTCGGCCCAAAATTTCAAACCCCAAAATTAAATCCCCCCCCCCCCAAAAAAACTAAAAAATTCATTACCTTATTACTATCTCTCTCTTCTCTCTTCAATTTTTTATGTTTTTCTCTTTCTTTCTCTCCCTATCTCTCTCCTATTCTTTCTTTATTTACTTACAAACTTACAAATTTAGATTTTAAGATTTCAGGTTTGTAAAATTTTCAGAATTATGGTTTTTTATTGCACATGTTATATTGAAAATAGCAAATATCTCTTCAACAGTTAAATTCATTATTTTCCAATCTTAAAATCCTAAGAAATTAGATTTTACACCCTCATTTATAATTATTTTTCAACATATACTAATAGAAACATGGACTTTTATTTACAACTAATTATTGTCATACTATTCAAACTTGAACTACGTAATTGTTGTTTCACTGTTTACAGGGCTTTTCGTGTGTTGTATCGTTCCGAAGACGTGCCGTAGGCACGTGCCCACGGGCAAATCTAGTATGCATATATATTAGATTATGCTAAGACTATCCAATAACGGGTCGGGTCAAGTCCAAAACAAGGGGAAAAAACTACTCTTTTCCCGTATTTAAGGGTCAAAAAACTTTTGCTTAAGCATTTTTTTAACACTGTATGCTACTATTTGATGCTTTCCGCCACTTTTTGACGCTTTCCATCGCTTTTTAGAACACTTTTTAAAGAGTACTGCATTTCTTGTGCTTTTTGGCAAAATTAAGCGGTAAACAACCGCTTAACGCTGTTGTGTATTAAGGAAAACAATTTAGAATGGGTTTAGTGAAAATTTTATGGAGTTAGAAACCCGTCGGAATCTCAAAAATACGGGTATACCATGTATGCACGTCAGGTGTTCGGTGAAATGCCCGAGCGAGATTTAGGTGAGAATTTGATGGGTTCGGAGGTGTAATTGAGCCTTATTATTATTATTAACCCTAATTTGAGAGATTAGGGCAAAGGGGATTAAAGAAATTAGAAAATAGGAAATTTTCTTATTAGAAAGCCTCCGACCAATATGTGAGTTCTTGTATTGGGGCCCGAATTCGAAATCTATCGATGTAGCTCACCTACATATGTCATTTGTGATGCGTGGGTGAAGACGGATTCAAATTTGGAGGTCTGTAGGTCGAGTTTTGAGTTTTAAGCAAATCGGTTATATAATTTTCCAATTAGGTGGAAAAAGTTGAACTTCGACAGGCTACCAGGCGGACGTGGGGCATCGTTTGCTCGATCCGTCAAGTGAGTATGTTGTATCTATAAATATTTTATATTGTGGCCAAATTTCGTGGCTTTCTGATATATTTTGTAGAAGTTATGCCAAAAATTGATTTTCAATGAAAATACAAATTTTTAGGGGCCCGAAAATGGGTTTTTGTGATATTTGGTGAAATTAACTATTTTAAGTATATAAAACCTATATTATGGATTAATGTGACGTGTTGAAGTATAAAAATTAAATATATTAAATGGTTTATGCATATTTTTACCTCGTGCATGTTTCGTGCATGTTTTTGGGTATATAGGCCGATATAGGTAATTTGGTATACATGGAGCCTTGTGTATGGGCTAGCATGCTATGGATGGATGTTATAAGATGTAATTAGATGAAATTAGTGATTGTGATCATGTTTTGGAAATCCGTGTATTTATAGTGCATGTTTTGTGCATGTTTTGGGACATATAGGCCTTTATCGGTGATTTTACTTACATGGAACATGGTGTATGAACTAGTATGCTATAATTGGATATTATGAGATTTAATTAGAGAAAATAAATGATTTTGGCCCCTTTTTCTTGGAAACCCGCATGTGTGGTGTATGTTTGTGATATATATATTATGATATTGACTCGTGAAGTGATAATTGATGAAATTAGTAAGTGGGTATATGTTTACATTATAATTATGTTAGAAGTGAATTAATGAGCAATAGTATGATATTATAATGTGATGAATTATACATTTTGATAGTACGATATGGAATAACATAATGTAGTTCTTTTATTAATGTTATAACTTGGCGTATGCCTATATTTGATACAATGAGGTAATGAATAACATGGTATCCTTAATGTGGGATGTTACGGCAAAACAAATATCATGGCGCTTACGCATCGCTTAAGCAACGCTTTTTAGTGCTTTTTGAAACCATGTGCATATATGATTTGAATATTGAAATGTTGAATACATATGAACCAAACCACATGCGTACATGATTTGAATATTAAAAATAAGACTATCCAACTAGTCCACAGTTTCCGGCCGTTTTCGTGAAATTTTTTATTTGACTGTTTTAGCCTCATTTGTGGGCTTTAGCCTCATTAATCAAGTCTAGTAGTGTGCTAATAAATAATAAGTCTTAATTCATTTATTAACATGGCATTTTAAATTGAGAAACAAGATGATACACTATACATGACAATCTGGAAAGTGCAGACCTAGCAGTACGAAAAACATCATAACTCATTGTCTACGACTCCGAATCCGAATCCGTCGAATGTTCAGAAAACTAGATTCACAAAGCTACGACATTCATTTACAAAGTTTTAATCGATTTAAACTGCAACTAGGTCAAAACTGGGCTACAAGCTACAGCAGACGGCAAGACAGCAACTTGTCGGTTCAATTTAAAGTGATTTTTGCTTGTAAGCATATAATTTTCGAAACTAGAATTCAACATGCATTTATATATCGAAATCAGTAAAGGGATTTCTATTTGATCACATGATGAAGCTTATAATTCTACAATATTAATTTCGAATACAACCATCCAAGCACATACGAATTTAATTCATTCAATCACATATTCATCTACCTAAACATTCGAATGCGTTTCAATTTTTTTGTGTTTGTGTAATGAATGCGGGAACGGCAAAACCGTGCTTGACAACGTCGAATCATAGAGGCAAAAGGAATTGATTCGACCAATTATATATCAAATATCACGAAGCATGGATGTTACAAAAGTGACGAATTTCAACACGATAATCAATTTACTAAATGCGGGGATTCAAGTGAATTGCATGTACGGAACGAAAAAAAGATGTACAAGGTACTTGCCTGAATAAAATGAGGATTCTGATAATAATGAGAATAACGGGACGAGCGTCCCGACTGCAACACGTGCAACTTACATGCACCGTACCACGTGCAAGACACATACAGCAGCGGCAATAGAGAGATCGACAGCACCGATCAACACAAGAGCAACAGCAGCCAATGGTGTGAGCGACAGCTAGAGCTTCAGATGGCGGCAATGGTGGTGCAACAGCAGTGGAACGGCTCTGCAGGTGCAGCTGCTGGTGGCGAGGGAAAGAGACGGAGGTTCGGTGATGGTGGATGACGGGGATGGAAATGGTGATGGAGCAGGAGGTTGGCGGCGGTCGCAGCAATGGGGAGTCGACGACAGGGCTGGAGGTTGTAGTGTGAGGGCGACGAGGGGCAGGGCAGTGCAATGGTGGAGAAGGAGGAGCGTCGATGAGGTGGCAGTGGTGACTGGGTGGGGAAGGGGGTGGATTCTTCGGTGGTCGAGCAACGGGAGGTCGAGGTGAGGGCAAGGGCGACAACGAGGCTCGGGCGATGAGGACGGTGGTAATGGCAGTGCGAGGAGGGCTCGAGAGGGAGGGGGGTTGACGGAAAGGATGAAGGCGATGAGGGTGTTAGGCGAGGATGACAATGAAGGAAGTGGGCGGAGGTTGTTGTGGTGGTGGTGCTGACGACGAAAAGGGAGGTCAAAGGTGGAGAGCGACGAGGAGGATGGTGGGCGATCAACGATGGCGGTCGAGGGTCGAGGTTGGGGGTGAGCCGGCGGGAGGAAGATAGGGGTCGAGAATGGGGTCGACGGAGGAGGTCGGGGGTTGCACAGTGAGAAGGTTGAACAATGAAGAGGGTGAGGGTTGGGGGTTTGTACTGTAGGAGAAGATGAAGAGTTGGGGGGTTTACTGTTGAGATTAAGAAGAGGGGGAGAGAGAGAATATCAGGGGACTAATAGGGTAGTTAGGATTAGTGAGGGAGAATATCAGGGGACTAATAGGAACATGTAAGGACAGACAAGAATTCTCATGAAAAGGTGCTGATTTGCTGACCATCTGAGCTCCATTTAACAATTTGCCCTCGTAAAAGTGGACGGAGGGAAACCTGCAAATCTCGGGGTGCATGCGGTACTGGAAAATTTTAACAATTCAATAAAATGTTAAGACAGAAGTGCAAAAAAGTTCACTATGAGCTCACCAGTGCAAACTTTTCACATTCTGCAATGGGTTGAATGTCTATTTATACTCACTAAGGAATAACCAAGAAAATCCAGATTCGGTTTGAAGTCTTGGGCTATCATGTTAACACATGGAAACAAGAATATAAAGTTGTCCAAAAAAATTTCCACAGGTAGAGGGTGTACAAAATCTAGGCAGTCAGTTTTCGTCAGTTGTTTTAACTTTTTCATGTATTTATTATGTTTAGTTTGTTTCAGGACCAACAACATGGCATATATACTATTTTCCTGGAGTTTGTCTATATATGCCAAATAGAATTGCAAGAGAATCATTAACTTCTCTGATTACCATGAAAACAAGGTAAAGTGGAGATTCTTCAACATGGTAAAGTGAAGATTCTTCATTTCTAAAAACTGCTCTTTGTTTCACTGTAAATATAAGAGAATACTAAGATAAAAGTAGGTACTAGGTACCCCAGATGAAGTATAGTTCAGAGATAGAAAGAACATAATTCACAAATTTACAATACAAATATATACATTACTTAAGAAATAAATTATTAAATTGTGATATATGGATAATCATTCATGCTAAGATCTCTACACTCACTTTCAAAGAATTTAAAAAAAAATTAAAATGAAAAATGAAAAAAATAAAAAAATAAAGTAATATATACTAAAAAAATTACTGTTGGATGCCATACAAATATCAATTAGTTGGGTAGTTGCAGTTTTCATCCCTTTAATCTACCATTTATCTGATAAGGTCAAATTTGGCTTATCTATTTTGTCAACCAAACAGAAATCGAGCTGTATACTGTAAAAATTTAAGCTCTGGCATCCATTATTAAATCAGACACTAGGAATATTCAATGCTCGGTGTCAGATTTTGCTCTCAGAGCAAGTTTGAATCAATGTGGGGGTCATAAGCAGAGTAAAAACTAATGTAAGAATTCCCGCATATCAGTAATCTTTAATATTTTACATTTAAACTTTTCAAAGGAACATTCTAAATGGAAATGAAAACAGCGCCACAATATATGCTATACCTGTTCAGTTAGCATTATCACTGGGTGCCCAGCTCTTTGTAACCTTTCAAACATACTGCATTCATAGAGAAATTTGCTAGCCACATTAGAAAGCACGGTAGCTGGCAGCTGCTTTGGATCACCAACCTAATCAAAGGTAAATCAATAACAACAGTCACAAATTGATCATGGTACAGTTAAAAAGATGAATAATGTTACTGACCATTATACATCTAGTTCCATTCGATTTGAGAAGTTGAAGTGGAATCAGAGTAGCTGGTTCAAGAGCCTACATGTCAAAATTCACAGCACAAATTAACCAGGTAAGCCCTAAAACAAACAAGTGGAAGCATGCATTGCAATATAGAACAACCACAACATACTTGTGCTGCTTCATCAATCACAACAACATCAAATAAGCTTTGTTCAGAAAACCGTCCAAATTTACTGGATGAAGCAGATTCAGAGCAAACTCCGTAAAGGTCACCCCCACACCCACTAAGTGTTGTCACCACAATTTCAGCCTCCAGTAGTATAGATTTTCGAATTTTATTCTTGATAGACCAGCTTTCCTCAGAAGATTTCTTCTCTCGGGACTGAGCAGCAGAAATTTCAGCACAAAGAGCTCTTTTCTGCCCATACAAGATGTTAAGTTTTGCCCCAAGTGCGGAATCAGATATCTCATGCAAATCATCATCATTACAATGGCCTACACCCTCAGAAGAAGGTTTTGCACTCGTATCACCACTATCCAGTTTAGCACGCCTAGATTCAAAATGACGAATACTATCAACTAATTTCTCGAGCTTAGATCGAAGCGAATTAGAAGGTTCTGTCATTATATCAGTTTTTGGATCAGCTGGGTTTGTCACGTTATCGGCCAAGCGTTGCTCTACCAGTCGATCAATGAAGAAAAGAAGTGAATTAGGATGAACCGTCCTTGCGTTGCCAACCCTCACAAGAAATGGTTTATACATCTTTCCATCATTCCCATAAAGACCTTCGCTGATTCGCGATACCAGTTCATCAACTGCTGCATTTGACTGTGCACATATGAGGACCCTCCCTCTAGCAAAACGTTCTGTCTGTTCAGGAGAACCTTCATTCTGCTTAATCATTTGTTTTGCATAGGATGCATCCTGCCAAGCTCTTGCAATTGCTGCAGATTGACTGCTGTTTATTCTTGGAGTCATTGTCCTAGAACAAGTATCCAGTACCGTTGCGGAAGAGTTATCATGAACAGAATGGAGAGAAAGCAAGGCACTAACAGTAGCAACAATAGTTCAGGTTTTGCCAGTTCCTGCAATTTGAGCAAAAATTAAGTTTTGGATAACTAGCTGAAATCATCTTCTAAATTCCAACAAAATCAAAAAGTATACAGACCTGGAAGACCCTGAATAAGACACAGTTCAAAGTTTCTCCTAGAATACTTTGTTCCCACGGCAACACTAATAGCTTCCAGCTGACCCCCATTAAATGATGATTTCAGCATATTCTGCAAAGGCTTTGAGAGTGTACTTAGTTTTACTTCTTTATTTTCATTACAGCCAAGGGAACGCTCAACAGGATTCAGTATGACTGGAAGCATAGGGATATCACTCAATGATGAAAGGGCCTGAAATTCTCTAATTTGAGGGGTAATACTCATAATTCGATTCAGATGCCATTTACTACGTTCAATAAGTAACCTTATAACTTAAACGAATAGAGCCATTTGGAAGGTAGAACCTAATTACAAGAATTGTGAAGCGACTTTTATTACTTTTTTCACGCCTTTCTACCTGCATGAAAACAAGTAAGCACAGCAAAGTATACAAGCTTGCAGATTACAAAATAACAACAATAACATCAATTAGTTATAGTTGCTGCTGTTCTTTACTTAACAGCCACAGATATAACAACAACAACTACCACTATAGCTATTATTATTATTCAAAAACATGCAAACTTAATACCTTTCCTAGTATGTGTACATCTTGGACACAATATTTGAATGGTTCTCTGGTGAGCAAGATCAAATCATTTTCCACACAGCCTTTAGATGAAGCAGGTTCACTATCTTCTGGACGGCCACGGACAAGATGGAAATCATCAATCCTTTCAACTGAAAGTACACAAAGACTGCCACAGCAAATGTCATCTGAGGATGTCTCTATAAATGAATTATGTAACTGAGCCTTGAACTCCTCTAGAACCAGTGGCTGAAATACTTCAACATAATGTTCCATGGATTCAAAACATAAGGGAACCTCTTTCAGATTAGCTGAAGGTGTGTTCTTATTATCTTGAGCAGGAGATAATCCTACAACATTGAAGTAATCTAATTCTAAAATGGGTCTATACCAGTCATCCAATCTTGGAGGTTTAAGTCTTCTAAAGCCAGCTCCCATTCTAGTAAGACCAGATTTGTTATTGGACGGCATTTGAAGTTGTATTACTTTCCGTTTTGGAACTGTAAGAGTAATTTTTCTTAGAACGGACTGGGGACGCTTGATGTTGTCAAGTGCATGTTCCAAAGGATCATCTACACTATCACATACTAACTCCTTAATAAGGGCATTCTCCTTCTGTACATCCAATTTTTTTCTGGAACTTGCTGTAGAGGTTTGAGCAGATAATTTGTGTTTATGAGTTTGGATAGATGGTCCCATACAAACAGAGTTAGCAACTCCAAGCGATGTGGCAATCTTATTTGAATTATTCAAACTGTTTATTCTTCGCTCTCTATTTGTATCTTTTGAGGGGAAAAGGTAAGTGCTTCTAACACTAGATGACACAACCTCAGCAGGCACTCCATTGTCAAGCACATCATTCCCTTCCTCTTGAGAAGAAACTGGTGATTCACTGGTAAATATATTTGAAGGAAAAGGCTCCAGTATGTCACTCAAGGCATTAGAGTTCATAAACTCTCTCGAATTCTTACCAACATCTGGACGGATTTTGCTCTTGATCGTTGACTGATTTGATTTATGAACTTTGTTGAATGTTGACTGATTTGACATATAAACTTTGTCCTCAAATTTTAACTGATTTGACTTGTCACCTTCACCCACAAATTTTGACTGACTTGACTCCTGAACTTTATGCACATACATGGACTGATTTGCCTTTTCAAAAGAAGAAGAAACCATGTTTGGGTACGATACACTTATTACTTCATCATCTGAAAGAACAATAACTTCCTGATCACTGAGTCTCTGCATTGGCTCTATACCCTCAGAGGGAATATTTTTGCCAGAATAGCCAGTATCTGAAATCAAATTTTTCTTTCCTAAGAAAACTTCAGAAACTGAACGGTTTGCCTCAAGAGTCATTGACGCTTCATCAGCTAATGAGTTTATAAGCTGAGATACTTCATAGTTCAAATTTTATAAAGAAACAATATCTGGAAAGGGGGAAATGGTTCAATATTAAAGAGCCAACAAAAATAATTTTGAGGCAAAGAATTGAGGCAGATAATATAGGATACTGGAAAAACTGACCAGATGAGACAATTGCTTCAATGACACTAATTGTGCATTGTGTTGAACCACTGCATAAACCTTTCAAAATGTTCATTAGAGCTAACTGCTTCCAGCGTCGAGTAATGATTGGAAATGATGAACTTCCCAAATTCAGCAAATAGGAAAACCATTTGAAGTCAAAAAGTCCAGACACCACAGGCACTGAACTCCCAGACAACTTGGATAAAGAGGGACTAATCCAAAAATTATTGGAAGCGTATCCAGCAGTCGAACAAATGTCATCTGAAACAACAAGATGTGATAAGGAAATATTGATTAAAAAAATGTATATCTACAAGGAGGAAAAAAAAGAGCACAAAATATGTGATATAGCTCTCTCATCAATGGTAGAACCAGATCAGAAGGTGCATTAAATCGATTTAGCTATATATTTCCCTTCGACAAAAACAAGTAATTGATGGAAAATTCAAAGCCTGGCATAGAGTGGTACCTGGTGGGCTTTGCTTTCAACAAGTTCTCTCCCTTCAACTAAGCATTTTAATATAAACGGCCACATAATGGATGACACTAAGTAACTGAACTTCTCCCAAGATACCATGTCTACAACCGCTGAACATTCAGTACTAGCTGGCAAGCTATCTATACAAGGTTGGCGCAAAAATTCCCCATCAGAAGAGAACTGATTACAATTTGTCTCTTCTATAAGAATTACAGGTGGCAGAGAATTCACTACATCATTTACAAGTTTATTAACAATGAAAAATAAGTGCTGAGGATTATGAAAGTTAGCCACAATGGATTCAACTTGGACCTGAAATTTTCAGATATTCAAAATTTAGGCTATTAATCTCAATGAAGTGCAAAGGAAATGAAAATTAAATCTACATTAGACAGAACAATAAAAAGGAGCTTAAAATATAAGAAAATCATTAAAAGTAACCAAGATTTGTAAGTGAACACGCTCCAGTGAGTTATAAATTTATTGATATCAAGAACAAATGCTTTGGATTGTAGTTAAAGTGAAATGTGTGCCTCACTCGACAAGTACAGTGGTAACTGACACAGCAACTCTTCAAGGTCCATACAGTAGGCCAGATTATAACTTGTATAAACAGCAAGTGCACGGGAAATATAAATGAAAATTGAAAATTAACAATTAACAAAAAGAGTTTCAAGCATAACAAATTTATTAGAAGTATCTAGGCTAAACCAAACAAGTTCTAACTATTTCTTCCTGTAAAAATAAATTTCTTATTAAAAGCGAAAGCTAAATTTTGTAGGCAGAGATGTGCTAGTGTCATATTTAAATACAAAACCAGTGAGCTACAGACAACACTTCTTCAAAGGGTATATGTGATGTAAAACCAACCCTAAAATAGAGAATTTCCAAGAATTTTAATGGATTAATTTTACCAACATGAAAGTGCGGATCTAAGTTGGAAATTTGTAACAGTTAACAGGTTCGATGGGTTTTCAAGAATTGAATAAGTGTAACAGTTCCAATTAATAAATCAACCTTACAATCAATTAAATCCCTACGTGTTTTAGCAAGTAAGAAGTTCAATAATGATTCGTACTCTATTCAGGTATGTGGAACACTCAATCTCAATTATTTTAGTGGACGACAGGCAAATCAGATAATAGACTAGATGATAAGGCAGTAAAACACAAATATTAAGAATGGAAAGAGTATACCGAATGTGAAGAAAACCAACATAGACCTCGGAGTTGGGTAGCAACTGAGATCACAGCAACACAGCGAGCAAAGTCAGCAACGAAACCACGTAGTTGGCAGATCTGGTCGCCGGCGATGAGGGGAGACGACGAGCGGGGCGGCGGCGTCGGCGAGGTGCGGCGCTGGGTCAGGGATCCGGGGCAAGGGTGAGGGAGAGAGGCAGTGGAAGAGGGTTAATGGATTTTGGAACTGTGGTGGGTTTTGAAAAAAAGGGATTTGGGGTCGGGAGTGGAGGAGGAAGGAGGCGTGGGGAAGGAGGCTGTAGTGGTGGTGATGGGTCGACGAGTTTGGGGGTGGTGACGGGAGGAAGTCGCGGTGGAGGTAGGGGATTTGGAAGGGGTAAGGAGCGACGGTCGGGAGATGGGTTCGATGGGATTTGTGAAGTGGATTTTTAATTTGGGGATAGATTTTAGAATTAATCACTCTAAAATTGATTAGGATTTATCACAAACCCTAATTTTAGATCTAAGTTGTATCACACAAAGGAGGAGGAAGAGCAAAAACTAAACACAAATTTTTTTTATCAATAACGGCATCCTTTCTCATTAATCTCAAGGCCTTTAAATAGGCTCAAATACATCTTGAAACACATCTCCAAAATATTCTCAAAATCTAAAAAATACAAAAAGATTACATATGGCTATAATTGCCAGAAATAAAAAATGGTAATAAAATAAAAATCCTAAACCAAATAAAGCAGCTGATGACGACGACGTCTGCGCTGATAGAAACGACCAAATCGTCTGGAACCGATGTCCTCATCATTCTCCCCTGGTGGGAGAGGGCTCGACCCAGTCGAGCCAAAACCAGTCCTCCTGTCATAGTGCTCCAAGAGGTCTGGATCCAAGCGCTGGAGCTCTCCGCGATCTATCCAAGTGTTCTCCGACTCTGGCTTGTTTTTCCAACTTACCAAATATCTATGAATATCGCCATCTCTAGTAGAGATTATCTGATCATCTAAAATATTATCCAACTCTTCTGTCGATGGGTAAGTAGTATCTGGTAGTGGGGGTAATGGGAGAATATCACCAGTAGGCTGCAGGGTAGGCTCATCTATAAGAGGATTTCTAGGGTTAAATTCTGGGCCTTCATAGGGTACTAGATCCTCAATATTGAAAGTTTTACTGATGCCAAAGCCTTCGGAGAGGTCAACAACATAGGCATTATCATTGATTTTATGAAGAATTTTAAATGGACCTGTAGCACGTGCGTTCAATTTCTTAACGGATCCCGCTGGAAACCGTTCCGGACGAATCTGAACCATCACTTCGTCACCCACATTAAAAGTTTTAAATTTCCTTCTAATATCAGCTCTTAACTTGTAGTTAAAATTATTTTCATTAATTTTCTTGGAAATTTCTCTATGTAAGTCATGAATGCGGGATGCAAATGCAGATGCAGACTCGGAGACTCGGTGATGTTCTAACATGGGGGCAAGATCTATAGGCTGCCTAGGACGATAACCGTGTACAACTTCGTGTGGACTCATGCCAGTGGTTCTATTCCTAGATGTGTTATAAGCAAATTCAGCAACCGTTAATTTTAAATCCCATGTTCCCAAGTTCTCTCCCACAAGAGTACGTAAGAGATTGCCAAGACTCCGATTGACAACCTCAGTCTGTCCATCTGTCTGTGGGTGGAACGCAGACGAAAACTTTAATTTTGTACCTAACTTGTGCCATAGGGTCTTCCAAAAATAACTCGTGAATTTCACATCCCTATCAGACAATGGTTTTTGGCAACCCATGTAGCTTCACAATATTATCAAAGAAGATCTGAGCCACGCGGGATGCATCAAAAGTTTTCGAGCACGGGAGGAAGTGGGCCATTTTAGAAAAACGGTCCACGACGACAAGAATGGAGTCGTGTTTCTTTTGTGTTTTCGGTAAGCCTAACACGAAATCCGTACTCACGTCTTCCCAAGGACGGCTGGAAATAGATAAAGGAGTATACAGGCCTGTGTTCTGTTTTTGTTGCTTGGCAAGTTGACAGGTGTGACATCTGTTAACAAGTCTCACAACGTCTCTCTTTAGCTTCGGCCAGTAAAAACTATGTTCCACAGCGTCAATGGTCTTGCTATGTCCAAAATGTCCAGCAAGACCACCAGCGTGCAATTCCCAAACAAGATACTCTCGTAAAGATGTACTAGGAATGCACAGTTTGGAGCAATAGAATAGATAACCATCTTTCAAGAAATAATCATCTATCACTCGAGTTATGCCATCCTTCAAAGAAGTGTAGATCTCGTGAAAATCTGGGCAGGAGGCATACTCATCTCTCAATCTCTCAAAACCAATAATTTCGGTGCGCAGTGCAGATAAGATCATGTGACAACGACTTAGCGCATCCGCGGCCTTATTATCAATCCCTTTTGTGTGCCTAATGGTATATGAATATTCCTGTAAGAACTCTACCCATTTAGCATGTCTCGGATTTAACTTTTGTTGAGAATTAAGGAATCTTAAGGCCTCATGGTCTGAGAAGATAACGAATTCTTGCGGCAGGAGATAATATCGCCAATAGCGAAGTGACTGAATGACCGCATAGAACTCCTTGTCATAGGTGGAGTATTTTTGTCTTGCTTCGTTCAGCTTTTCACTGAAATAAGCAACAAGATGACTCTCTTGACTGAGGACTCCACCTATACCAATACCAGAAGCATCACACGTTACTTCGAAGACTTTAGTGAAATCAGGCAACTCATGACAGGTGTCTGAGTCATTCTCTTCTTGATCTCTTCGAAGGCTTTCGTGGCTTCTTTCGACCAGACAAACTCACCTTTCTTCAAACAGTCGGTTATCGGAGCCATGATTGTGCTAAATCCTTGCACAAACCGACGATAAAAGGTGGCAAGACCATGGAAACTCCGCACATCACGAATATTGCGAGGTTCAGGCCACTCTGTAATAGCTCGTATCTTTTCTGGGTCAGCAGATACTCTTCTGGCAGACACAATAAATCCCAGAAAGATAGTCTGATCGGAGAGGAAGGTACATTTGGTAGGATTAGCATAAAGCTGTTCCTTCCTCAAAACACCGCAGACCTGTCTCAAATGGTCAAGATGTTGCCCAACGGATCGGCTGTAAATGAGAATATCATCAAAGTACACCACAAGGAACTTGCCCATAAAGGGACGGAGTACTTGCGTCATGATTCTCATAAACGTGCTCGGGGCATTTGTCATTCCAAATGGCATGACCATCCATTCGTACAGGCCATCCTTCGTCTTGAAGGCGGTCTTCCACTCATCACCAGGACGAACACGTATTTGATGGTAGCCACTTTTAAGATCAATCTTGGAAAAGATTGTGGCACCAGACATCATGTCCAACATGTCATCCAAACGAGGAATGGGAAAACGGTATTTCACCGTGATCTTGTTTATGGCACGGCTGTCCACACACATACGCCAGGTTCCATCTTTCTTTGGCGTCAATAGAGCAGGAATAGCACAAGGACTTAAACTTTCTCTGATGAAGCCCTTTGCCAATAACTCATCAACTTGCCTTTTCAGCTCAGCATGCTTTGTCGGATTCATCCGATAATGTGGCAAGTTAGGAAGACTCGCTCCCGGAACCAGATCAATAGCGTGTTGGATGTCACGCAATGGGGGCAACTGGTTGGGGAGGTCAGCAGGGAACACATCTGCAAATTCTTGTAGGACAGGAGTAACTTGGGGCGGGATGAGTGACTTAGGATCTTTAGGGACTTCTCTCACTGTAAGAAAAGAATGGTAGCCCCTTTGTTGATTTCTTTCGTAAGTTCCTTTTCACTCATATACGTTACTTCCTTGCCCTTTCTCGAGGGAGGCGGTGTTGCTTCAGCCGGACTAGTTCGTGGTCTCACGAGTATGAGCTTTATTTTTAGTCCATCGTGCTGGAACACACATTGGTTGGATCGACCATATATGGTCACATCGTGATCGTATAACCAAGGTCTCCCTAAAATGACTTGACCCACATCCATTTTGAGCACATCACACCAAATTTCCTCTTTGTAAGCTTTGAAGTCCACAGGGACTAAGCATCGATGTGTTACTTGGAGTGCTGTTGCATCAATCCAAGATACTTTGTATGGGCGTGGATGGGGTTCAGCCTTAAGTCCGGTCTTCGCTAAGACCGCAGAAGAGACAGCATTGACGCAGCTCCCACTGTCAACAATCACCATGTAGTTTTTGCCGCCTATAGTCGTAAAGGTGAGGAATATAGCAGTGCGCTTCCAATCATCTTCTTCTTTTGGTTGGGACTAACTACATTCAAGTGAGGTGATTGGATAGACCGAATACAGTGGAGATACTGGTCATCCTCTTCTTCACTGAAGTTATCGCCTTCGATAGGCTCATAAGAAAACTCATTGTCAGAGTCGTCAGCAATGACAGCGGTACCCTCTACTATATTAATCCTACTGGGACTGGGACAGTTGCTAGCAACATGACCATATCCCTTACATTTATAGCACTTAGTGAGAGGGTCAATCTTACTGTAATCTCTTTCAGTGTTCTTACCCTTATGTTCATCTCTATGTGAATTAAAATTTGAATTAGGTTTGCTGGGGTAAGATTTGTTGGGGTGCTGAGAGGGAGGCTTAGGTCTAGGTGGGTCAGTAGAGGTCATTCTAGAGGAATGATCTCTCGAGTCGCTGGACCTAGAATGAGAACTAACTTTAAGGGAATCCATGTCGAGAACTAGGGCATAAGCTGCCGCTATTGAGTCCACGTTTCTATAGATTAGCTCGTTCCTAAGGTCAGCTCGTAGTTCAGCTCTGAACCTAGAGAGACTTTGTTCTTCACTCTCTTTACCTAACGCATTGCACCGAATAAGGAAGTCATCGAATATATCAACATATTCTTGTGTGGATTTACTTCCTTGATACAGTAGGTTCCACGAATCTAGCAATCGGGTGTGGAACGATAACGGTACATACCTCCCAGTGAGCTTCTCTTTCATGGCCTCCCAAGTGGCTATGGGTGCCAGGCCTCGGCCTCTGCGGGCATGTTCAAGATTGGTCCAATGTTGTTGAGCTTTACCCGTTAATTTCATAGTGGCAAATTTAACTTTAAGGGCTTCGCTCATGTCGAACCACACAAAGTAGTGGTCCATGGCACGGATCCAATCGAGGTAAGCTTGGGGTTCCATATGGCCTTCAAACTGGGGAACGTTAGCCTTAACGTTCTTTTTATATTGTTCGTCAGGGTCACGTTCTTGACGTCGATCGTCATGAACATTCCCTTGAGGGATCTGACGATGGGCATGAAGCTCAGGGACAATGGTTTGATTTAACTCCACTTTCTCAAGCCTCTGATTAATATTGGCAAGAGTTGCTTGGATGGCAGCTAGGGTAGCGGAGATATCAGGATTGTCCATTTCAGGTCTGGGGAGTCTAGGGTTCCTAATTGGGTGATTGGGAAGGGATAGGAAAGGCTCTTCAGGGTCTGTGATGGTGCTGCGAAGACGCATTCACCAAGAGTGGAAACTATGGGGTGTGTGTCCTAATTTTTTTTTTTAATGAATCTGAAATAAACTAAAATAAAAGAAAGAAAAATAAAATAAAAGACTACACAATCCTAAATGAATGCAAAAATGATGCCTACGATGCAAGAACTAGGGTTTTAATAAACCTTCGCTCTGATACCAAAATGATGTAAAACCAACCCTAAAATAGAGAATTTCCAAGAATTTTAATGGGTTAATTTTACCAACATGAAAGTGCGGATCTAAGTTGAAAATTTGTAACAGTTAACAGATTCGATGGGTTTTCAAGAATTGAATAAGTGTAACAGTTCCAATTAATAAATCAACCTTACAATCAATTAAATCCCTACGTGTTTTAGCAAGTAAGAAGTTCAATAATGATTCGTACTCTATTCAGGTGTGTGGAACACTCATTCTCAATTATTTTAGTGGACGACAGGCAAATCAGATAATAGACTAGATGATAAGGCAGTAAAACACAAATATTAAGAATGGAAAGAGTATACCGAATATGAAGAAAACCAACGTAGACCTCGGAGTTGGGCAGCAACTAAGATCACAGCAACAAGCAGATGTATAATCTATTTAACTATTTGCTTTGTTATAAAAAAGCAGCAGTTTAGTACACATATAGCAAAAAATAGACAGATAAGCAGTAGTCAGAATCCGAACATGATCAGGGTCTATAAGCAAAATTATTAAACTTTCTGCCATTTTTGGTTCCCATGTCCACTGCTTATGAAGTTCATGTTTCTCCATCCCAGTAATAAAATCAGCAGCAAACCTAAACAAAATTACGAAGAAGAATTTAATTAGTTATTATAACCTAAACCTGTATGCATGAGGAATTTTGCAAGGAAATCAGGCACTTCAAGAAACCATATCCACATAAACAAATATCTCCAGCACCCAAGTTGCGCATTTGAATAAGGTCATCAAAAGCATAGAGTGCTAACCTTTTGAAAGTTTGTATCAAACTATGAACCATGGATGACACCTTAACTGAGTTTCTTGAATCCTTCCCATCTCCACCATCATCAGAACCACTTGGAGACTCCCACCCAAACAATGAAGAGGTTTCTCCATCATAGGAAGACAACCAGTCTCGTGCTGAGGGGGGTAAATTTGTGTTGCAGTTTGGCTGAATCATAGAAATATGAGATAAAGCCCAGAAAACAGCCTTGGAAAAAGTAACTGGTAGCATTGAGGGGCCCACTTCAATTAGTGCATCAAACCATAACATAGGCATGCATGACCATTCTCTACATTCACGTGAAGCGAGCTTGGTCTGAATATTAAACTCATTCCAACAACTATTCTCTTCTTCTTCAACGTCATGGAATAAAGAGAATGCATCATCAACATCATCAATGTTCAAACCAGAAATGCTAAAGTCAATGTTTGAAACAGAAAGAAATTTAAGCTTTAACATTATCATAGCAGAAACATCAGAAATAAGGATAGTCTCAATTAGGTCAAAGGCAGGTTGGCGGAGCGAACTATGAAGAGACGAATCCTTCAGAGAATTCACCAAGGAAGGACCCCTGCACAATAATTATGTGGAGCATGTGTTACTCCAACTGAAAGCAATAAAAAGAAAAGAAAGGAAATACATTCTTTATAAAAGATACACGTCATAGTTAAACCTCAACCACACAAAATATGTTATCTAATGAACATCTGATAGCCTGATCAAGCAATGAAAGCATTTAAAGATGGAAAAAGCAGGTCTTGTGCACAACTGAATACACATAGCAAAGATGTTTCAAAAGAAATGACCAAAAAACCATGTGCCAAGGAGACAGCCGCAGAAAAGAAGCCAAGTGTAAGCAACCAACAAGAAAAAGGATATAAAAAAAGATAAATTTCTACTGGTATCACCAGTAGGAATCAAAATCCATTAAAAAGGATACGAAAAAAGATAAACTTCTAGCAGTAACTGGTAGGAATCAAAATGCATTTGTATGCTTGTGTATGTGTGTGTGTGGGGAGAGAGAGAGAGAGAGAGAGAGAGAGAGGATATGTTGTGTAACTTAAATGAAAGAATTGACCTAAACCAATTAAAATTCCTAAAACCAATAACTACACATTTTCAAACTATCAAAATGAATTCTTGCATTGTGTGTGTGGGTGTTCGGGGTGGAGAGTGAGAAGACGACAAAGAAGAAGTACATATTGTGTAACGTTATTGACCTAAACCATTTAAAATTCCTAAAATAAATAATTACACATTTTCCAACTACCTAAATGAATTCTTTGTATGTGTGCATGCACGCGTTTGCATGTGCATGATGAGAGAGAGAGAGAGAAGAAGAAGAAGAAGTACATATTCTGTAACTAAATTGAAACTTGACCCAAACCATTTTAAATTCCTAAAGAAATAACTACACATTTTCCAATTTTCTTGTGCAAACCACCTAAGCCGTTGTTTTATATCAAATATGAAGTTGTTGTTTGATATAACCTAAGCCGTTGTTTCAAACAGCGGCTTAGGTGGTTTGCACGCGATTGCACGATATTTAGCGTTTGCAATGGAGCATTAGGTGGTTTGCACGCGATTGCACGATATTTAGCGTTTGCAATGGAGCATTCCTCTCTCTCTCTCTCTCTCTCTCTCTCTCTCTCTCTCTCTCTCTCTCTCTCTCTCTCTCTATATATATATATATATAGAGAGAGAGAGAGAGAGAGAGAGAGAAATATATACATAAAACAAAATATATAAAATTCATCAGAAGAAATAAACAAAAGTAATCATGAACTATAAGTAAAATAAAACAGATGAGAAACCTTTACTTATTACTTACCACATATGTCCACACTCAAAAGGTGGGCATGGAGGATTGATCTTGTAACCACGGTGTATAATTAATAGTGCAATCTGATCAAGATTTAAGGAAAGCAAATAAAGCAACTTCCAATTGTTATATTAGTAGTCTAACAAAACAAGGAAATTATGTTTTTAAAATAATAAAATCTTAATCAACCAATAAAAAGTGTTACGTAACTATTTATTTTTGCCCATTTTAATAGATAAAATGGTTACAGAAACACACCTTGCGAGCACTTTTCCTTGTTAGGGCACTGAAGTTGCTACTTTGAGTTACTTGATGGAGAAGAAAATAAAGAAAATGCCTCCGCTGTTTTTCATGCTCACCATCTTGTAATGCTTCAAGAAACTGGATATAAAGATTAAACAAGCATAAGTATCTTCTGCATAGTAGATCGCGAACTTAAGAAGAAAAGAGGGAAAGAATTTGTCCAAGCATCTTGGAATCATAAGGGGAGTATGAACAGCAAACATGCCTGTACAAATGGAAGGAAAATGTCAAATATATCTTTATGGCTTTTCTCATTTCGAGTATGGAAGCACTGACCCAATAGTGTATTGCGCATTACACTTGGTGATAAAGTGGTTCTCCACCAATGTTTGCATCCTAGAAGCAAAACATCCAAGAACAGAAACAAATTATTTTTTAAATTAAGTAGTCAATAAATGGTAATTGTTTGCAGATCACCCACCAAGCATTTCAAAGGACATCCTCAGACATGTAATAGCATAGGAAGATTCAACAGTATCATCACTGACATGATTCAGTACAATACTTAGGAAATTTGGATATTTATCCACTATCCCATCTTCAAATGCTGAAGCCTCAAGAAAACTTAACCTACAAATTAAGATAAACACGTCTAAAACAGTTACAGACAGGGAAATGCAGTACCCATTACAATAGACAAAAAGGTGAGCCGGATATAAAAGTAAACCAATTATCAGATAAATGAATTTATATACAATGCCTTGATCCCAAGCCACACATTTGTTTGCTCAAGCTGCACACTTGGCCGTGAAGTGTCCAATATTGCAGGTAAAACATCCATTTCCAAAAATCCAATGTATTTCCTTAATAGCGGTTGCAAAGGCTCCAAATCTGTAGCTCCCCTAAAAAACAATGAAATAAATGATATCCAAGAATATCTTATGCAACAATTAGATCAACATAATCTAGAAAGGTCCTAAAAAGGTAATGATATAAACATAATCCAACACTGTCTAAACGAAACAAAAAAAAACCAAAAAAAAAAAAAAAAAACATAAGCAGAATTTTTACTGTCCAATTAGGGACCACCAATACCAAGTTAAATATAATTTTCAAGAATTGTGAATTTTGGGTTGAACGCATGAATATTGTCTCTTCTTAAAGTACAATTAAAGTGGCATATCTTTCTCAGTTGTAGAAGGGTGTAAGCAATAGACACCAATGTGGATCAGAACCACTGGGCTCCCCAAACAGAGCAACTGAAATACCAACTGGACCTATGCTTGTATTGTAGCAGAGAATATGGACAAAATTACAGCTCTTCTGCAATGTAACCGACCATCAAACATCCACGATATGAATAATTGGCATTTTCCTTCTCTCGATTACTATTAAAATTGAACATGAATTTTTTATTCATTGGAGAATGGACATATTAGTTCAATCCAACAGATGATTTCTGACTTAATAACAACAGTTAGCTATTCATCATTCCGTATCTTTGCCTTTTGTCTTGCTTTGAACAATAAATAAAAATTATTGTCAGCTGCTATGGAAACCTGATTAATGCAGTAGCACCATCCAACTCTTAAGATTTTCTTAAACAAATAGTGAGTATGATACCAGACCCTAAGGGCCCGCATTCATCCCTAATAAAATCCCAATACCTCACAGACAGAGGAAACGTTGCTGCTTCTTTTGCCCTAGCTTTTGTATACAACAACGTAGCAACAAAGGCCTTAGACATACCGTTAGAATCTTTACGGATGTAAATCTAGGATGGACTGATTGATTAAGATTAATATGGATTTGGTGTTAACCAAGAATGCATAAGAAAACATCAAAGACTAAGATACCTACAGGGTTAATAATGGCCTTTTTTCTCACTAATTTAGAAATGGCTATTTGCAAATGATATAAAGAGAGAAGTATATGATCAAGCAAGAACATACTTAGTCAGCGTACTCATACCTGAGTTCAAGATTGCTTTTATGGGCCAAAATAGAAGGTATTTATGATTGGAAAAAGAAATTCTAAAAAATGAACCTAGATAAAATAAAGAATATATATATATATATATATATATATATATATATATATATATATATATATATATATAAAGACATCTCATGTAAAGAGAGGATAAGAGGGCTACAGTGCCAGCCTAACTAACTTAACTAGGGAGACATTCCAAAACTCATATTCGACCTAAGGGTGTGCAACAGTTAATTCCGCGGTTATCTTACGTAGATCACAGCCAATGGAGTTGATTTTCATGTTGGGTTGTCTATCCTTAAATTTGACATCGAAACAAAATTGAGAGTAGCACTCTCAGAAGTACCGTGCTCAATCACATATATTATAAATATATATAAAAAACAATTTTGTATGTTTATCTTTCCAGCTGAAGTAGCATTATCCTGACTGTAGTATTATAATACTCAGCACTGTGGAACAAATTCAAAAAAGAACCTATCATGACTCTACCTTAGCTTTCCCATGTATCCAGCTAGTCGAAGGCCAATTGCTCTAGCCCTTCCACTACCAAAAAAGAGTAAAGCATAGACTCCCCGATGAAACAGTACAAAATTATTTAACAAAAACCAAAATGCAGCCAATTAAAAAGAACAAGAATAAAAAGATATTCAAAGAATTTAGATGACATATTTTACCGGATAGTGTTGACTTCCAGCAAGATTCAAATCATGAGACTTCTCAATTTCTTCAATAAAGACTTGAAATTCATTTACCAGATACTGATCGTCTAACAACGTTGGAAACATCAAAACCTGTGAAATAAGCAACAATATCTAAATATTAGATATGAGAAAAGAGAGCTCATAGCATTATAAAAATAGGAGGATTAAAATACCAATACTTACCATTTGAATAATATCAGATATGACATATGAGACAAGAAAGTATCTAATGGCCCAGCCGATAATTTAAAATTTTCAACTCTTTTACTTTCAATATGTTTTAGCTAGTACTGAAGTAAATTCACTAATAGTAGAATGGTTGTAATTCGTGAATTGCAGGAGTGGGGTTTTACTAGAATTTTTTTATATTAAAAAAAATCAACATTTTTTAAAAGAAGATGTATTTATGTGTTTCCCATAGTTTAGCATTCCCACATTAATAAGTCGTGCTGTAGCCTCAAGACTTCTGATTTACAATTGACACGCTATTATAAAATGTAAAATTCGTTATAACAATCATTAAGTATGTTAAAAAGCGTCTCAAAATGGAGGTAATATTTTATATTTTTCAACAAATTCGAATGATGTAAGCATTAATTGCATATAAAACCAATACTCCAATTTACAAAACATAACTGAAATTCCCTAAAAACATTTTACAATTAAGTCAGATTTTCAAACTAGCTATGTACCAATATGGTCTTATTCTTAAAAAATGAAATAAACCTGCAGAACCGCAGGAGTCTGTCATGTTTAATCACCAAACAAAATAAATGGAATGAGAGTAACTGAAGGGATAAGTTTTTCCCTGATCATGTAAACGTGCAAATGTTCGTTCCAGGTCACAGCCATAAAAAATAAACATGAAAAAAAAGGAATAAACAGGTTGTTTTGAGCATGAATAAAACATGTTAAGTTACAAGATTTAAATTTCCAGTTCCTTATTACAACATGAAAAAGAACTTGCAGGCCTCTTGGACTCCGCATGAGAAAAGAGATTACTGCATCAGCAGGTTATTCAGGCACGATCCTGAAGCCAAAATGTGTAGCAAAGAGTACATGGAAAATTTATGGGAAAATGTTAAGGAAAGATAACTTACTTCAAACATTACACTAACAACTTCTGCACTGAGACATTCAACATCATATTCTTTCCGTCAGAGTATTTCATTTAATTCTTTCAGATGATCAGTTACCCTTTCTTCATCAAGACAGCGTAAAACTTTGATAAGAGGGCTTATGGTATCTGATTCATAATCAGCAGTATATGCCTCTTGCGCTTGATGGTGTTGGCATATACACTGTGCACACTCTCCCAATTCACGAGAAACTCTCTTCCAGATGAGTTTAAGAGGTGATCCAATACGATTATCATTGAAGTAGATGTGGAAGGTCTCCAACAAAGGTCCCATTATATCAGACCACCCACACCAAATATGATCACTAATAGGCAGATCTACCAAAAATTGGAATGAATCTTCAAACCTGTAGTAACAAAGGATTAAGAAGTCTATATCTATAATAGTAGACAGAAAACAGCAAGGAAATAATGATAGTTCTGGTTCCAGACTCCAGCTTCCAAATGTTAGTTGATTTTCAAAGATATCAGTTACAATTTCTGTTTCATCCAACCAGAACGGAGTATCCAGTTCTAGCTTTCCTTCTTGGCTAATGTTTGATCATTTAATTATATATCTTATGAATTTTTAAACAGTGGATTCTCTTATTAGAGTTAGCATATCATGTTAGAGCAAGATATTATTCAAATAGGCAAACATTGTTTGCATAATATCAGAAGAAAACAAGACAGGGTGGCTGACATTTTCTTTGTTCCAAGATGTGACGATAACAGCATGCTTTGTTTTTCCTATATATATGAAGACTTAACATTACTATTGAATGAGAAAAAGACAACCATAAAAAAAACCCAGAGAAAATGGGAAAAGGGAGCAAAATCTCCTTCTGTTTGTAACTATATATATATACATCTAATTTTTTGCCCATTTCAAAAAATACATCTAGATGAATAAATATATATATCAAGCTCCAGACCATTAATGAATCTGTATCTCGATCTTTCTCAACTCATTTTTAGAAGGTATTAGTATCTTTCAATCCATTCTTCGGGTTCAGAAACCATATATGAGCAGGTGACACAAGGGTTTTTGGTCATCTGCTCTACAAACTGAGCAATCGCTCCTCGGTTTTGTTCCCCGTTTCGACGTGGATTGCTACCCAAAGAATTAGCTGACTCAGACAGGTTCACAAAGACAGCAGCAACATATATGCTTCACATATGCAAGTTTATTCCGAATTAGAAGCTTGTTTAATGAAATATGGAAATTGCAATATGTTAATATTTCCCATTTTTTTAATTATATTATTGTCATCCCTTTTACTAAGACTCTTTAGAATTTTCAATTTCTCTTTTAATACAATTGTTATGTGACAGTTCGGTCTTACCAGCTTATATTGCAGGTAACAACCTGCAATTTCACTTGTGTTAAGGAACACTCCTTTAGTTTATTGTTGTAATACGCTCCTCCAACCATCAATGAATTTAGCAATGTATAAGCAGTCATGTCCGACCGAACAGAGAAGGACTGCAGCCTGCAGGATCTCACTATGTGGAGAGAATGGGGTATTTTAGTAAGAGATGATCCATAAGTTTGCCAGTTTAATACGCTCCAAGAAAGTTCATGTTTTGCAACCACAAAAGTGAGACTAGATGCAAACTATGTGCTTGTCAGAAGGATCAAACAGGATTTTTCATTGACAATCAGGGTGTTTTAATCTCCCCTTTACATTGTTTATCCCATATATAATAGACTTTCCCCATATGAAGGATTTCCTCTTTGCTCTAGGTTACCAACTCTGCCCTCGGTCTTGTCCAATAAACTTATGCCTAAATCGATTGTCCAGGGAAGGGGGAGGTGATTCAGTTGACAAATCGGAGGTACCTAAAACTTTATGTATTCTGGATAAGGTTGAATGAGTCAGCTCACGGTTAAGATTAATGACTAGAGAAGAAAGCACACTTAAAAACCATATGATAATGTTCTTCATGAACTATGAGGAAAAATAAATGGATGTCGGCAAGGAGGAAAAAGAGAACTTCAACAGAACAAGGATGGGAGTAAACAATGCGGTCAGAAGTATAGGTGGGATACCAGGATTGGAATCCAAGGTTTAAAAAACTGGAGATAGAGGAAGAAGGAAAGAGTAAGTAAATATTTGAATCACTATCCTAATTTTGTTTTATTGAGTAAAAGCAAATGAAAGTTAGACACAATCTATATAGGTAAGGTAGTAAACGCATTAAATTGGCATGTTAATTTAAAGGAACTAATTATAAATTTTTCTATTGCATGAAAAAATTGTAAGAAATGAAAAACAAAATACAAAAAAAATAAAGCTATCGACATGTATGAATATATGAAAGCTGCAACCGGAAGATTTTTTGTTTAGTTTCTTGTATTACTTCCTCGAATATGAGGTTCTGGTTGCTATGGGAGCTTCAGAAGTAGAAAAAGCAAGGGGGGATTAATATCCCTTGTATGCATCAGTTACTGCAGTAACAAGAGATGCAGCCAATTTTGTTGCAATAAATGCTAGAGTATGTGGGCCCCGTTTCTCAACTAAAAGAATTCCGTATCTACTGCAGATGACATCAAATAAGGCATTCCATAAAGGTGACATGTTGGGCTTTCCTTATACCTTGAATTCCATGTATCAATTATAATTTATAAAACAAACCATAGAAGCTCCTAGAATCAACTGTTTCCTTGTCTGCAGTATCAATGGTTCAGGCATACCATATATATTAGTTAGACAGATTTAAAAATGTTCAATAACACAATTAAATTCCCACCCACAAGTTGGATATAAACTAAAGCTTCAATGAAGCACACACCTAGCCAATTATACACATAGCTAGCAAGGAGACCCTTTGTTCCTCCTGCCTAGCATCTAAGCCAATCACAAGTAGTTGGTGTTGGAGCATCTTAGTCGAATGCTAGTGCGCAAACAGAAGAAACCAAGAAAAAGACTAGAAGAACAAAGGTCAAAAGGAAGGAGAAAAATGAAGAACTTTTAGAAACATATCAACTACTAAAATGTCTAAGTCAATGTTACCGGGTTCTATCGGTCTCACCCCACATCCGAACCACGATCCAGATCTTGCAATCTGATTTTTGGTGGGTTCTTGACCCGAATCTCCTAAAGTAGCGACCCGCTTGCGGTTTTTTCTATATCTTCAAATGAACACCTCTACTCATTAAAGTACTTCCCTTCAAACTCTCCTCAATTAGTCATGGAGTTCAATTAGATTATTGCTCGTATATTCAGAAATGCAGGTGACTAATGCATTTATATAATAATTTTCATCCTAAGTAAATGATGCATACAAGGGATATTATATTACTAAGTAAATGAGAACCCTAATTCATCCTACCCCCTCCGCTTACATACCGCTCAAGGTAGGTAACCGCGAACCGGTATCCATACCATGAACCAAAACATATTGTGAACTTGGTAACATTGTGTCAAATATAGTCATGGGACATCTTGATTCTCTATCCTTGGAAACGTTGTTGTTGTTTGGGGGGATTCAATATTAGGAAGGGCAAGATTTGGATGTGAATTGTTTCGTGAGGATGGTCGGCCACAAAGATATCCTAAATTATCATGCACTAGTAGGGGTGGCAACGGGTCAGATTCGGGTCGGATCCTATAAGGTCCACATGTGGATCCAAACTTATTCGAGTCAGATCCCACAAATATTTTCGGATTCAGATCGGGTTTACAGATTATCCAAGATCCAAATATTTTTAATACATTATTAACTTCTTGAGAAGAAAAATCCTTTACCTATAAAACTAATTGGAAAATTTTACTTGTTACATATTCAAAATACTAAAATAAATATAGAAATAAAAATTGTTGAAACAAAATTTTATATCCCAATAGCTAAGCATCAATTTTCAGCTTTGTAATCAAAGAAAATGATAATCTATTGGCATGTATGTATTATGAAATATATAGTATACTAGTATTTGCATTTCCTAATTCATATAATCCATTCCTACTGGACCAGGGAAAAAGAATACAATATCTACACATTAAAATCGTTATGGATTCAGGATATTGTTTAAATCAACATATATAAAATATATAGTTCAGATTATCCATCCAGTTATCTGACTCGGATCCACAAAGATCCATATCTAGATCCAATAAGAAAATGGATCTATTATGGAGGATCCATACCCTAAAATTTTGGTCGGATTCGGATCGGTTATCGGGTTATGGATATTTTTGCCACCCTTATACACTAGTATTTATTATCTATTATTTAATATGTAACTAGTATAACTCACACATGAATGCACGTAAAAATGAAATATGAAAAATAAAGGTGAAATATAAGTTTGTGTTTGTGCATTTTTTTATGATTTCACTACCTACAGAAAAACTTGTTGTAAAATTATATTTGTTTTAGAATCTAGCAACATTATGTACCGAAATGTTTATTCAATTTAAAGTGGTTATCATGGCTAATAATTGTTTGTTATTTTGTGGTTTATCAGTTTATCGCAAATTTGTTTCCTTAAAGTTGGCTACAATGGCTTATATGGTTTCCTTATTATATAGTTTCTAACTATGCCACCTTTTTTATTCCCTCAAAACTAGTAATGGTGACTATCATGATTTGTCATATAACTAGCGAAATGTTCTTCCCCTGCCTTGTTTTTCTTTCACATTTTTTTTGACATTGATTAAGAAAGTCATCAGAAGAATTTTTCTTCCTTCTATTAAAGCTAAAAAAGGGAGAAGATTAATGAGATTTGGCCGAGTTGGAAAACTTGAAATATGCGGTAAGCACAATTTTTTAAATGGTCCAAGAATTTTCATGTCATATAGGATAGATCAAGAGATATATCAGGATATCTAATATATGCTAGACTATTATGTACAGTATAAAATATTCCCTGAATGTGATCTGCATAACATTTAGACATTACCGTATACCATACTAATACAAATAATACAAAAATAAATGTATTAATGAATGCAACAAACATTTGCACTCATTCAGTGCACATAAATTTTCATACAACGATGCACAACATACCAAGAATCTAAATGTCAAATGTCAGAGTTGGGTCGGTTTAAATAGTCTTGATTGGTAAATATCCTGGGTCCAAAATTTATCTAAATAACCTAAGGATGAGATTATCATCTCTCTCGTTTGTATGACATATATAGAAAACAAAAAAAAACAAAGAAAACATACAATTACTAATGACACAAGGGATACAATACAGGGATACAAATATACTGGGTAAATTAGGGATCGATTTGAACCTCTGTTCTTTACCATGATTTTTTTTTGTGTGATAGGTATTCCAAAATATTGGTTACCTGGCCTATCTCTAAAACTAACTTAAATTATAAAGTTGGACGACCTTTAGAATATGTAACCAACATCTCGAGAGACATGTCGGGTGATATTTCTGGGGAAATATCCAATTCAATCAGATGTCGGGGATATATTTCCAAAAAGGGCATGGGAATTTTTAAACGGCATATCATGTCGGAGACCCTTCAAAAATGACACATAGTGGGATATTTCGGATATGTCAAGTACATTTAAAACACTGGGTACGTGAAGCAATTCCGTGGAAATTTGCCTTAATACCCTTAAAATGTGACACAAAACCATTACGCTATGGCACTGTTTAGGGCTTTAGGGTCATTAAAATGAAATCGTGTGAAACCCAACCCATCTTTTGACTTGATCTATTAAATATGGTTCAGGTCCCTATTCTCCCTTTCTAGGAACAACTGTACGGTTTTTCTTATTAATGTTTCGCGTCTTTATTTAATGGATGTTGCAAACTGATTTCATAGTTGCAATTTATAGTTTGTTTCTTCCTTTCTATGTTAGAAATTTATTTACACTTTTAATTATGCTTTTTACAATACGCAGCCTATTCTATTATTTATTATGCTTTATGAGTTTCTTCAGTGTTGCAGGTTTTGTGTCTAATAGCAATATGCAGCCTTTCAGTCACTTTTGTACTTCACTGTGTCAATACTCAACAGAATTATTCTTATTAATTTATTAATTTATTAATTTATTAATTATTATTATTATCAATAAAGTATTGAGTCAATGTGAGTAGAGAGTATTGGGCATCTATTAGTCTATATATCTATGGTTGAGAGAGAGAGAGAAGGAACAGCTACCTCTTATTACAATCAATCAATCTCCATAATATTGATTCAGAACTAAATCAGTAAAGTAAATAGGAACGAAATTAAATAATAACAATAAAAGTAATATTAAAATAAAAGAAGATAAAAGGGGGAGGGAATGGGATGGGAGCAAACGAACCACTGCTCCTTTGCTCTGCGAATCTGCAAGTGCTTGGAAGGAGATGGATCGTCGTCTTCCAGCTCTTCTTGGATGAGTCTCCATCGATCCAAGAGCTTACCTTGTTCGAGCTCGCTCCTCCCCGTCGCCATTAACGGTGACAACGACAGATTAGGGTTTTGAATCTTCAATTTCTTCCTCCCTTCCCTCGATCTTATCAGATAGATGGATGGATTGATCGGAGAAGGCGAAGGCAGCGAATGAACTAACGAATTAGGGTTTTTGGTTTTTGGTTTTCTTTTTCTTTCCCTTCTCATTTGATTTTATGGTAATAATACTCGAAGAAATTTTAGAAGGAAATAAACGAGGCAAGGAAAATAATTAGGTCGGCGGTCGGTTGGTTGACACGTCACTTAAGTTTTTAATTCAATTTCCGAAATTAATAATAACAATAATTGCCGCAATTGAAAATTGTCAAAATTACAAGTTTAACCCTATCCGGGACGTATAATTTTGGCGGGAGTTTTAGGCAGATTTATACATACGCCCTCAGTTTTCGTTATTTTTCAAATATTATTTACATAATCTACACTATAAGTCCAGTATTGTCAAAATCGGACCGGGTTCACCGGAACTGGACACTTCAATGGTCGGGTTTGTATCAAATCAAATCAACCCTAAAAATCCCTAGGGCTTCAAACTTGTAGCTCTCATTGTTTTGATAATACTAAATCTAACGACTAACCGATATGATATTGTAGCAGTCATAACATGAGAATAGTTACAACATTCAATATATATATATATATAGACCTAGTCCATTTGGAAAACACTCAGGTAGACCCATGCAAAATCGAATCGCCCGTTTTTCCAATTCGAATAGTGGTATGATTTTGTCTTCTTCCTTTTTTTTCTTTTTTCTTTTTTTTTTTTGAAAAAAAGGTTGAATATCTTATTTCATTAATATGATATTGATAAAACATACCTGTGATACTGGTCGAAGGTAAAAAGAACAAAAAAGCAGAAAATAAAATATAAGCCTCCGACGAAACCCTGGAGGTGGGACACATGCAAATTGATATCAACATAGCAAATAATAACCTAACAAGTATAGACAAAAACATAGAGGCCCCTCCAACAAAACCCTGGATGGTGTGTGTCTGATCCGCGATGCCCTGCTCAGTCGAGAGTATATCCGTTCACAACCTCCTCCTCCTCGTACTCGCCTATCTGGAAGGCTTTGGCAATTCTCTCCCTCGGACCTGTCACTATTGCTGAAGCCCAAAAAGAAATAAGACGCATGATATGAGTTAAGCTACCATAAATATTAATACATGTCCCACGAAAGTAAAAGTTATTTCTACAAAGCCATAAAACTCAGATCGTTGCAGCGATGGCGATATACCACGCCTCCTTCATCTTGTTTCGTTTAGTGGCAAATTTGGGACCAATCCACATGTCCTCATAAAAGATAGGATAATTGTTTGTTCCCAAGGCCCTTAGTACTTCAACCAGGGACAAATGTGTTTTTATTGGTTATGCAGATAACAGTAAGGCTTCCAGATTTTTAGACTTGCATAATAATGTGATTATTGAATCTTTAGATGCTGATTTTTATGAGGATAAATTTCCTTACTTATTGAGAAACAGTGGGGGGAGTAGTGGGGGTTCACAGCCCTCTACTTCCTATAGTGTAGCTCAAACTAGTACACATTTTAATGTTGATTTAGATTCTGAACCTCGTAGAAGTAAACGTGCTAGAATTGTTAAAGATTTTGGTGATGAATATGTTGTGTATGCTTTAGAATCTGACCCTAGTTCTATCAATGAGGCCTTAACCTCACCCGATGCCGATTTGTGGCAAGAAGCCACAAATGACGAGATGGATTCACTAAGCTCTAATAGTACTTTGGAGTTAGTGGACTTACCGCGCGGTAGTCGTACTATAGGATGTAAATGGATTCTTAAAAGAAAGCTAAAACCAGATGGTACAATTGAAAATTTTAAAGCTAGACTAGTAGCTAAAGGATATGTACAAAAGGAAAATATAGATTTCGCTGATACTTACTCTCCCGTGACTCGTGTGACTACCATCAGAGTTTTATTAGCTATTTCTGTTGTGCATAATTTGTTAATTCATCAAATGGAAGTTAAAACAACTTTCTTTAATGGAGAACTTGAAGAGGAACTTTATATGGATCAGCCTGAAGGCTTTGTGATTCCAGGACAGAAACACAAAGTCTGCAAGCTGAATAAGACTTTATATGGTCTTAAGCAAGCTCCTAAACAGTGGCATGGCGGAATTGATCAATTATTACTCTCAAATGATTTTTCTATTAATAATGTTGATAAATGCCTTTATTATAAAGCATCCAGTGATAGTTGCATTATGCTCTGTCTATATGTAGATGATTTACTCATTTGTTGTTCTTCGCTTGAATTAATTTCAGAGACTAAAACTATGCTCAGTCAAAATTTTGATATGAAGGACCTAGGTGAGGCCAATGTTATTTTAGGCATGAAAATCACACTTATTGAGATTGGTATTACTCTTGATCAATCTCATTACATTGAGAAGATCTTGAAGAAATACAATTACTTTGACCGTAGACCTGCATGTGCACCCAGTGACCCTCGTGTTAAACTTTTGAAAAATTATGGTGCTGCAATTAGACATAAGAATATTCTAGTATTATTAATAGCCTTCCCTACGCTATTGACTGCACTAGACCTGACATTGCATATGTTGTAGGGGTATTATATAGATTTACGAGTTGTCCTAGTTCTGAGCATTGGAATGCTATTGACAGAGTCACGAGGTACTTGAAAAGGACTATGAACTTAGGACTACATTATGAGAGGTTTCCCGTTGTCCTTGAGGGATTCAGCGATGTAGATTGGAATTCATTTTCAGATGATTCCAATGATACAAGTGGATACATTTTTAGTATCACTGGTGGTGCTGTTTCTTGGAGGTCCAAGAAACAAACTATTTTAACTTACTCTACTATGGAGTCTGAGTTAGTTGCTCTAGTTGCGGCTAGTGAGGAGGCAAGCTGGTTAAGGAACCTCTAGCTTGTCTTACATTCCTTCATGTAGTAGGCCTATACCTCCAATCTTAATCCACTCAGATAATACTGCTACCATAGCTAAAGTACAAAATGCTTACTATAACAGGAAGAGATTAGTGATTCGTCGCAAGCACAGTATGGTGAGAGAGCTCCTTACGTTTGGTGTTGTTACTGTGGATTTTGTGATATCAGAAAGTAACATTGCAGATCCTTTGATGAAAGGATTGTCTCGAGACAAAGTTTGGAACACATCGATATATAAGGATGGGACTGAAGCCCATTTAGGATCACAATTGGTGGGAATCCAACCTATACGACTGGAGATCCCAAGGCAAATGTTCAATGGGAAAAACAAGCCATACTGTGATTGGAATCATGCAACCTAGGAGTTTGCCACTCCTTAGTCCATCATGATGTGCATGTGCATGTGCATGATGTCTTGTAGCGTTCGTAAAGATGAGCTTGACTCTTAATGAGCTCTGCATCCCTGAATGAGAGAAATGCCTAGCTACAAGAGCACTCTTGATAGACTCACCAAGGTGATTGTGAAGTGTGGCCGCTTCTATGAGAATGAGGCTAATTCTCTAAAACATTCACCTATACTGGGATAAGCACAAGGCCGGAATGTGCTAGCATTTAGAACTTGTACCTAGTAGAATCACGTGTGGTTTTCCTTCACTATGTAAAAGCGAGTAATGAGTTCAAGACTTAAGATCACTCATTATTCTTGCATTTTGGGGACTGTCCACTATGTAAGGTTCAAGTCGTCGGACACCTTACTTATGCATGGTTCTGTACTTTAAAAAAAAAAACCGCTTCTTTTCAAATTAGTGTTTTAAATATATAAGTGGAGGATTATTAGAATTGAGTATACATTCAAAACACTTTTCTTGTTGTCAACAATGTCTTATGGCCCAACGGTTAAAATTTTGAGGTTAGGGGGTTTAGCTCTTACATTAAAACCATTTTTATGGCACTTTATGGCCTGGTTGTTATGACATTAAATCAGAAAGATGTGTAATTTGGATATAAATATATGGGTTATGTTACGTAGATGAGTCAGAGAAGAGAAAAAAACAAGTTCTTGATATTCTAAAATATTTTCCCAAAATTGTTGAACAATTTTTACTCACTGTGGTGCAAGTTGGTACGTGCTGCTATTAAAACATTAAGCAACACTGTAGACAGAGACTCATTATATCCTTGGAGAAGTATTTGGTGACCAACGATTCATTTCCAGAATCGGCCAAATAGTTTTTATAGAAAATGAAACCACGCCACGAGCTACTTTTCATCTTCTTCCTGTTGCAGATTAACTCCGAAGTCATTCTCAGAATGTTCATTTGGTGCACTCAGGTTTAACCATCTTTAATTAACAAGTGTTACATGTAGGATTGAGGGATCGACTCTCTAAATCGCACCTGTCAATATGGTTTTGTCAATATTGCTTTAAACTCCTTTGCATCTAAACTGTTATAACAGTTTTTCCTTGATAGGTTATGACCAGAAAGTTGGAAATATATTTGTCTCTACTTTATTTGAAAGTAGATGTCGGGTAAGCGCTCTGTAGGATGCAATTAGATGGGCTAGCCTAGCAATGCCCGATGGCCAAAATGGAGCAAATGGTGGCAGGGCAATCGGCTGTCTGGGCATTATGTATCTCAACCACAGTCATCATTCTTAAAGAACGCAAACTTTTAGAGATGGTTCATGTATGGTTTGGTCATTTGTGAGGCTTCATGCATTGTCCTTGAAAGTCTCAAAGTCAAGTTGACCTTGACAATGTTGACTCTGACCTTGATGTTGACTGCCTATTCCTGATCATTCCTCCCATGAGTCGAGTTTACCAAACATGAAAATCCTTACACAAATACAGGATTGTGTAACTAATACTGTATTGCGAGTTTACCAAACATGAGTCGAGTTTACCAAACATGAGTCGAGTTATTGCGCAAGGATTGATAGGCATACAGGATTCATAGGCATAAGCTCTTGATTTTGAACCATATATAATATAACAATACACAAATACAAATAACAATGACTAGTAGTATAATTGGAAGAATTACAAAATAACTATAAAAAAAATCCTTATAGCAAGCCTTATCATTTGTCAATCTAATACTTAATTTATCAGTCTGCTCACGTTCCCTCCTTCATATAAGACCACCATCTTGTAACCATACTACAGTAGACCGCATGCTATCTCACAACGGATATAAGGAAAATCAAGATAAATTAGCTGCACGATTTAACCATTTCCCCATACTTGACTTTAAATGAAGTCGGAATGTAGAGATCAAGCATAAGCAAAATGGTGTCTTCACCAATTCAGACCAAGTACGACGACATGAGATTCCAACTAATCTTCATATGGGAAGGCAATGGTGCTACGAACCGAAGAACACTACACTTGTCAGAGGACCGTGGATTGCCCTCATCATGCCATTCACCTGAATTACCGAGAAACTTTGCAATGTTGGGGATCACCATCTCCCTGCAATGGAGATGAAGCAGTGGGACTTTGGATAGCACACTTCCTTTCTGAACATCCAATCCCTTTTGTCTTCGCAGCTTGTATGGTGATCCAGATGTTGGTTCATTGTCTACTCTAGGCATTTGCTTCCATCTCTTGTATACGAACCAACCATACTTATAATCTCCCACAATCGGGGTGCTCAGCGCTTAAGCACAATGCACTCGGAGCTGAATATAAACATAAAAATATTGGTCTATGTAGTCCATGAGCAAGGAAGATTACAGACAGAGTTAAAAGAACATGAATGAGACAGGAAAGAATATTCAGTAGATATTCATGAATAATGAACACGTACAAAATCCAAAACCAGCAACAAACCCAACCTCCAGTTAACACAATATCTTACCACGTATAAAGTTCATTGAATTTTCTTAATTAGTCTGAACATAACTACCTGATGTTTCCTACCCATGAGCGGACGCAGCTCCAACCATGAGCAACCATTAATGGTGGGTCCCAGAACACGATATTCAGTGACAGCTTCTTGAGAACTGTCCTTGCCTGAAGGATGAGCCAGAATGACTTTTTCCATCGTCCCATCATTAAGGAAAAGCTAAAGAAACATTATAACAAAGGAATAAGGAACCGAGCAATCAGATAACTGGTGGAACTTCCCATGCTTAAATATCATGAATGGAATTAAAGCATGGATAATATGCAAATTGAATGAAAAAATGTGTACTCGGATAAATGGTGAACTTCGATATCATGAATGAAATCAAAGCATGGAAAATATGCAAACTGAATTAAAAATCGTGGAAGATACCTTCAAAAGTGGAGCAGAAATAATGCCTTGCTTTTCTTCAGGACAGCCTATAACCAATGCCCAATACCTCTGTAGTGTTGCTTCACAAGCATTGTTCCAGAC
Source organism: Hemerocallis citrina (assembly GCA_017893485.1). NCBI lineage: Eukaryota > Viridiplantae > Streptophyta > Magnoliopsida > Asparagales > Asphodelaceae > Hemerocallis > Hemerocallis citrina. Next base: position 552,127 of record CM030364.1, on the reverse strand, counting down.
CTGTGCAGTTTAGAACCATGGAAATTTTATATTTAGAAAAGCTGTCTACCTTTTTTGTATTACTCAAAGCAATACAAATTATTCTCATTTAAACAAGGATGACACTGGTAGTACGACCTCAGGGTTCTCTCTATAAATTAAATTCTAAGATTAAATACATGAAAGACCATGCCTAAGTCAAGGTTAACAAGAAGGTAAGATCTAAAAAAATGTGAACTGAGGTATAATCTTAGTAGATTAGAAGAAGTTAAAGAACTCAATGTATAAGGATTGTTGAGATACCTACAATGTTTTAAATATCCTCGATATATCCGATATGTCGGTTTGGAGAGTAAGCCGACACGACATACTTATATATTTAGTATACGTTGTTTGGGGAATATATCGGATATCGGCCGATATATCACCCGATATTTCCCCCAAAATGTGCCGGTAATATATGTTCAAAAAGATTAGCTGTACATGTTTGAATCAAATCAATCCTGAAATCATTATCTATACCAACCCATCTCAGCCTATCACTTCGCTTTACTTGGATTCTTATAAGATATTGTTCTTTTCTTTCCTTTCAAATTAGATATGCCATTGTAAAGGTTTTTATTTCTAAAATCTATATATTTCGTTTCTTTTGGTTGATTTTTCAATATTATTATGCTATATTTTAGTTCATGCATATGTATGTTTGGCATCATATGATTTATTGTATAAAATTAATGTGCAATGCGTGTGTGTTCATTAATTCGTTTAGTCGCATATAACTTGTGTTATTTATGTGAAAAATGTGAGAATGCAATGTATGTACATGTCATGTAAGATCATATCTAGGATATATTTTTCTATCATACATAACAACCCGACAAATTTAGAGGCGACATCGATATCCAACATTTAAAACCGTGCATACCTGACAAGATGTCTTAGTGAGATTAATGTCACTAACAAATCGATGCACCTGGTATTAACAAATAGTTAGATGAGAAAAATTACAAAAGAAATTGTAAGGTTTGAAAAGTTGCTGATGAGCTCTACAGTATGAATAACTAATAACTTATAATACAGATAGTTGAAATGTCTTTATAAATCTTTAGGCAGTCATTTTTTTTTGGATTAAAAACGGTGGGTCCTAAGACTCCCCGCGTTTCATTAAAGTCTTTAGGTAGTCATTAATGGTGAAATTAGGGAATACAACAATCAAATCAGATATAACTCGTACCTTATACTAAGATGAAGGTGTTAGTTGAGAGAATAGTAAGGAAAAGAAAAATGAGATGAAAGAAAACTGCAAATGGAAAGAAAGAAAATTGGTTTCTCAAGTTTGGAACTAAGTAAAATTTGGGAAGGGGACAAGGACAAACTAATCTGAGCTCAAATGCTAGTGAGTTGCAAATGTTGAAACTTCAAAGTCTAAGAACGATGAACATGTACATGCAGGCACAAACATGATTCAACGGAACATCCAACAGGCCAACATATAAAATTTTAAAAAACTATAAAGATATAAGGAACATGTAGACAGATGCGTGTCTGACACAACTCTCTAACATATAAATGACACAACCGAATTATAAATAGAAGCGTCCATGATTCATAGTCCAGAGTGGATGTCAATTACAATATATTAAGTTTACAGGTTTGAAGCAAATAAAGTTCCTGGGGTGGATGAGTGGCTGGTATTGAAAAATTTAACGTTCCAGAAATTACCAATTTAGGACCCTCTTTGTTTCCACAAGGCAGCTGCTGCCAGCACATCCATGCTATTATGAACTGGTAAGTTTCCCTATAAAACGAGGGTATATAATATAACAAGAGAAATTGAACAAAAAATGAACAAATTGTTGGGATATTTTTTTATTTTAATAAACTCAAACCTTGACAGGTACTTTTGGACGTTTATTTAATATAATAACAGCAGAGTCCTGAAATTTCACAATCAGAACATTGATGTCAATGCATAAATAGACGGAGGATCAGTAGAGATAAAAGTTATTTAGGACACACAAAAGAAGCACAGAAAAACACATAAATCGGTGGTCAAAAGAGGAGTGAGAGAAAAAGAATTTGCCTTGTTACCTTGTAGACAACAAGTCTTTGTATGTATTCTATCGCATCAGCATTAGGGTGCAAACTTGCAGTAGGTATAGTGTCGTATCTCTTAATTATTCTAGACTCTGCAACTGATACTGGAAGATGTATCTTCATGCCAGCCTGCATAATATCGTTGTGCTTAATCTGCAACAAACTGCAAAACATAGTCACTGGATATAGGTAAGAGACGAAAAATTTTGTATACATTTTTATTAACACAAACAGTGTATCCGTAGTAACATGAAATTTTAAGGATGATTAGATGCGCTGTCTTAAAGATATACTGCCTATTTGAAAGGAAATCTGCCACTGTTAGTACAATCTATAAACATCCTGTGTCAAAGCCTCCTCACAAATTGGAAAGATGATCTTCTCTATAAAGAAGAATTTAGTGATAAATGTTAGGTAGCAACAGGCACCTTTGAAATTAAAAAAGTGAGAAATGTGGAAGTGGTACCTTCTTCAAGCAGTCCAGGCGATGTTGAGCCTTTTCAGGTGAGCTATTATGATTTGGTTTTTCCACATAGACCTGGTCGAAGAAAAAACAGAAAGTTTAGCAGATTGTAGTGTTGGCAAACAAGAAGTGGTATTTGAGATCACACAACGAGACAAATATACCAGGTTTAATAATTACTTAAACAGTTTGTGCTAGAAAAGCCTAGCAACTAACAGGGTTTTATAGGGAAACTAGATTATTATAATTTGTTAAACAATGAAGCAACTGAGTTAATTATAAAAGAGATGGTAAGAGCATCCACACTCGTTTCTCATTTTGCCAAAATTCCCCTATTTTGGTGGCAAATGAGGCGCGGCAGCCGTTTCTCATTTTGCCAAATTTTGAGGAATGGTGCACAGTAGCTTCTCATATTTGAGAACTGGTTTGGCAATTGCAAAATATAGGGAACTTAATTTTTACATTTTAAAAATGGATTAGACGAGACGAAACATGATGTTTTGTCCGATAATTATTTCAAAATTTTTATAAAAAAATATCGGGCGGAACAACATAAAAAAAAAAATCGGGCAGAACAAGTTGTTTGTCCGATTACAAAAACAAAAAACAAAAAAAGGCGGGGATAGAACAACATGTTTTGTCCCTCCATAATTTAAAATTGGAAAATTTCATCAACATCCAAATCCAAATCCAAATCCAAATTCATCCAATCTATATAATAAAACACAAAGAAAGCTATCAAGTGGCTCTCCTTCAATCCCAAAATTAAAGGCCCAGATCTAACCCCACAAAACACATTCCCCCCCCACCCCCCAAAAGTTTCCCTCCAAAACTCAAATTCAAATCCCCCCAAAACAACTCCTTTATTGATTTAATTATTTCTCTCTCTCTCTCTCTCTCTCTCTCTCTCTCTATATATATATATATATATATATACACACACACACACACACACACACACACACACACACACACTTATGGAAACATGGACTTTTATACTCCAATTTATAATGAGTAATGCTAGAGCCACTACCAATTTCACTACATTTTTCTTCACTACCTTAGGTGGCACACTCCAATAGGCAGGGGATGATAGAGTAGGTGGGAGAACTCTCCAATAGGAGTATGCCACCTAAGGTAGTGAAGAAAATGGTAGTGAAATTGGTAGTGGCTAAAGCATTACTCATTTATAATTATTTTGTCATGATCTATGTATGTAGTTCTACTTGGTTTCTTTAATATTGCATTAATAAAATGATGACGAGGTCATCTTTTATCAAAAAAAAAAAAAAATTATAATTATTTTTTAACATATACTAATGAAAACATGGACTTTTATTTACAACTAATTATTGTCATACTGTTCAAACTTGAGCTATAAAATTGTTGATTTACTGTTTACAAGGCTTTTCATATGCTGTATAGTTCTGAAGACATGCCGTAGGCACGTGCCCATGGGCAAATCTAGTTATTTCATAAAAGTCAAAATCCAAGTCTCTCTTAGTTCATCAAATTTTTAGAGAAGTCCAAGTCCCTCCAATTATTTTTTTAAAATAAAAAATGAAAATTGGTCAGACGGAACATCTTTTTTTTCCTCAATTGCCAAATTTTGGCAAACTACGGGTGCAACAAAATCATCTTTTTGCCAATTATTATTTTTCCATTCTGCCAAATTTGAGAAAAACGAGTGTGGATGCTCCAACTAGTATGCCAGCAGTCCGCAGTGGATTAAGCCTATTGCAGAAGCAGAAATTGATGACTAGAAAAGAGAAAATAATAAATATCTATCTTGTTTTTATCATGAAAATAGAATGGTGACTCCTGCGATAAAGTTCCTCCTCGCCCCGCCCCGCCCAGCGATTCAGGGAACATACCACAGCTAGGATAATCCTAGTTCACCAAGTGAGCAATCAATGCAATAAAATTTGTGAATTTAGAAAGTCAATTCAGTAGAGCACTAGTTAAATCAACCATATTGTCCCTAGTATTAGTTAGTGAGAGAAAATATTGTTACAAGCAGTGCAGATGAGATGAGATGACGTGACAGATAACCTCCCTCCCTCCCTCCATCCCGAGTGTGTGTGTGTGTGTGTATATATATATATATATATATATATATATATATATATATATATATATATATATATATATATATATATATATATATATATATATAGGGGGAAAGGGGTATGAGCAACTTGCTCATTTGGTAAATAAGCAATTGATGATGTGGCATGCATGTGATAATCACTTGCTCATTTGCTAAATGAACAAGTTGCTCATATCCCTTTTACCTATATATATATATATATATATATATATATATATATATCTATATATATCTAATATAATGGGAGAAGGCCTTAGTGTCATTTGTCATTTTGTAATTCTACCAACATGTGCAACGCACGTACATAACTAATATAAATGAGATTTCCAGTTCAAATCCTCCCTACGTCGGAGTTTTTTTTTTTTTTTTTTTTGAAATTATTAAAACGTGCATCGCACGTGTAAATGACTGATGATGATTAATGTGAATATGCCTATAAAAAGTAGTTTGAGATTTAAGTGGAAGACTGAAATAAATTAATTATGGAGTATATATTTTTGCCAGCTTTTTTCCCAAAAATCAAGAAGTTACATCTCATCTTGAAAAAGAAAATTGTGATCACGTTAAAATCTCTACTATTTTAATGGGAGAGTTGGGGTTTGTAACAAACAAACCCTAACTTCGAAACTATATAAACACGTATAATACACGTTCAAACTATATCCAACAAATATAAATGTGCACCGCACGTGTAGCCTAAATCAAAACATTCAAATATAAACTATTTTTTTTTCTTATTCAATATATATTCATTTAATTTAATGACTTCACTTTTTTAGACGTGCATCGCACGTACATTATACTAGAGAGATAGAGTAAAGACAAATAGATCCTGTCCATCCATCTATCTTTCCATCCATTTAGCAATGAATTGAACAAAACAATTTCTTTTCTTTTTAATGAAAATGAAAATAAAGAAGAATGATTTGAGTCCTTACAAGGCCCTCTCTGAAATGGGACTGGATGGCATGATGATGATGATCGAAGTAATGCTTGACCCAAGTGATGGCAGTGACTCGGGAGGTGGGTCCCAGTTTCCGGCCAGGCAGCGGATGGTGGCAGGACGAAGAAGAGGAATGAAAGGGAGGGAGGGAGAGGAGCTGACGTGGCTTGGGACCTGGTTTGGGCGGTCCCAGTCGGGCTATGTTGTTGCTGCTGACTCGGATCACCTTCATCGGTTCGGCCACCGCATCAGGTGGTGGAGAGAGGCGGGCGAACCACCGCCTGCTTGGTAGGTGGGCCCGCGCCGGGGGCGGCGGCAGCAGCGGAGGACGAGCATATCAAATTATCAATTTTAATTTTGGTTTTGAATTTGATCTTGATCTTTGTTTGATAACTGGGTTACTAATACTGAAAATTTTGGCCCAAAAAAAATTAAAATTTTCAGTATTTATTCTACCTTTTACCTTAAAAAAAAATTAAAAAAAAAAAAATTTGCCGTACTGCCCCACTTTCTGAAAATATTTCGTGCTCTGTCCCATTTCCGAAAACAATTATTGCCTCTGTTTATAACACATCAGCATAAACCGTTATTGGAAATAACGGCGTATGTTATTTACGTGCCGTTATTTCCAATAACGGCATCTATATTTTAAAAAAGTGTCATGCTGTTATTTGGAGTAACGGCATAGATTATTTTGTTTTTCGACAGCTTGTAGTCTCCATTTAGAGAAAAATTGCAAGTGTGAAAACCTTATAACAGATGCCGTTATTTCAAATAACGGCATTCTCAATACTGATGCCGTTATTTGGAATAACGGCATCAGTTATAAATTTTTTTATTAAAAAAGTAACTTATTATTCATCATCTTTGACGAATAAGTTTTAAAAAAATAAAAATAAAAATTATAACTGATGTCGTTCTTCAACAATCGGATCTAATCGTCGTCAATCAAGGCAAGTAATCCTCTTGTACACATTTTTGTTCTAGTACAAGCATTCCTTGAAAATACTACAAATAGTTAGAAATTGTGACTCCTTCTTGACTGTCGTTGTTGATCAAATATTACACCTACTCAATTTCATAATCTTAAGAGTCACAATAAATTCATTGTATTATATACAACTACTTGGACTCATTTTATCTCCTGAACACATGGACACATGAAATAAGGAGCCCTAGATGTGTAGGCATATGTTATATCTTGTACTTGATGATCTTGCAACCATTTGGCTTGAAAAACAATTATTACTTGCTGTTTTGACAACCATTTCCCTGTATTTATATCACACATTAATCTAGATGCCTAATAACCAATTTTCATGAAATCTATACTAGTAAGATATTCCCGCATGCTGTTGTCCTGAATCTTGTTATGCTGTTTTGACCCCTTTAACATCAGAATCTGAACCCGAGCTATGAATAGAAAATGTAGCTCTAGATGTCTAGATGTCGATAGCCTCTGGAACATTCGAATTTGGAATTGCGGTCTAAGAGTTATTGCAGTTTTACTGCAGCTGTGTCGGTAGACGCAGATTCGCAAAACTGCTGCACACCTTTACCTTGCGAATTAATTTAACTATGTTAACAATAAGTGTTTGACTTGAAATTTTATAGACGGTTGCTGGACACCCTATAGGACATCCCCAATTTTTCTTAGAATTAATTAACAATATTTCAACCCTGTTTCACATGTTTAAACTTCGATTCATAAATTCTGCCTGAACACATTAACTATGTAATTCGCTGGACACATGTTCCCACCACTTTCTCGTACCTTGTTTCACACACCTGCATGTCTGCTTGATAAGAATTAATAAAAGTAACAAGCCGGGATTTAAGGGAAAGATCATAATAGTGGACAATATAGGTAAGTGTACTCGGAAGGGAGCCCGTGTTTCCCAGTACTCGGTTCAAGAACTTGTTGCACTTGATGTATTCATGGAGTCAGTTACTTGGCTCATGAACTTGTTGTATTTATGAACCCACTGTGTGGTTCTTGAACTTGTTAGTATTCACGGACTCGCTTCGTGAACTTGTTATTTATTTTCGTATTCATGAACTGTGCTTGCTTGATACTTGATACTTGATACCTGAGTACGCCGCCCCATAAAATCCATTACTAGGTCTAAACGTAACTGATTTGACTGTAGCAACAATGTAGTAAAAAGATGGATGCATGAAGTACTGCCTAGATAGTAATAACTACAAAACTTGAACATGAAACTTGAACATGACACCTGTTACTTGATACTTGATGATATGATACATGAAACATGATACATGAGACTTGAAACATGAAAGTTGAACTTGACAACTTGTTACCTGATACTCGACAACTTGTTACTTGAAACTTGACAACTTGATACTTGACACTAGATTTGGCACTTGTTACGTGACACTAGACTTCAGACTTGTCACTTGATGTTAGATACCCCTACAGGTTCACTTGTCATGTGTTTTACCATTAGCCTTTGTCATCCAGCTTGTTTACTAAGATGTCCCTCTTACTAGCTAGTTCTTGGTTTATCCACTACTTGTTATATCCCTGTTACATTCTTGATTCCAATTCCCCATTACTTGTACTCGATTTTACTATTTGTGGCCCTAGCTTGCACTAAGGGCATTTTCTCTTGTTTTCCCTTGTTTTTACTTTTTATATTTATTAAGCAGACTTTGTAGACGAGCTACCCACTGGAATTGGTGAGCAAAGGTTCTAGCTTTCAAGTGGAGAAAGGACTTGATTAGAATACTTGTTCCCTTGAATTATTTGTTTTCCTGAATTATTATTTCTTGTTATTTAAGAACTTGTAACGGGCTGATGTTCCCGAGTTTTAACTTGATCCGGACTTGAAACTATTTGGATGTTATTATTGGGTTTTCAATTGTTTCTGTTGCTAATAAATTATTCATGCATGCTTGGTTATATATATATCTCTCTTGTTATATTTCTTGTTGTGATGCTGAGTCGATCCTACAGCTTATGAATGATGTTAAGATCATTTGCTGGGCTTCGTCATGCACTCGTATTCCGTATTTTGGGAAGCAGGGCGTGACATTTAATATTTTACTGTTTTGGCCTTATTTTGTGAGTTATAGTCCACAGTTTCCGGCCATTTTCTTGAAATTTTGTATTTGACTGTTTTAGCCTTATTTCCACAGTTTTCGGCCACTTCCGTGAGATTTTATATTTTTCTCATTTTGTGGGCTATAGTACACTATTTTCGATTACTTTCATGAGATTTCGTATTTTACTGTTTTGGCCTCATATTCCACAGTTTCCGGCCGTTTTCGTGAAATTTTATTTTACCCTCATTTGTGGGCTGTAGTCCACAGTTTTCGGCCACTTTCGTGAGATTTTTTATTTCTCTCACTTTGTGGGCTATAGTACACTATTTTCGATCACTTTCATGAGATTTCATATTTTACTATTTTGGCCTCATTTTGTGGGTTATAGTCCACAGTTTCCGGTCTTTTTCTTGAATTTTTGTATTTGACTGTTTTAGCCTCATTTGTAGGCTAGTCCACAGTTTTCGGCCACTTTTGGGAAATTTTATTTTTTCCTCATTTTGTGGGCTATATTACACTGTTTTCGATCACTTTCATGAGATTTTGAATTTTACTGTTTTGGCTTCATAGTCCACAGTTTCCGATCATTTTCATGAAATTTTGTATTTGATTGTTTTAGCCTCATTTGTGGGCTATAGTCCACAGTTTTCGGCCACTTTCGTGAGATTTTTTATTTCCCTCATTTTATGGGCTAGTACACTGTTTTCGATCACTTTAATGAGATTTCATATTTTACTATTTTGGCCTCATTTTGTGGGTTACAGTCCACAGTTTATGGCCGTTTTAGTGAAATCTTGTATTCAACTGTTTTAGCCTCATTTGTGGGCTATAGTCCACATGTTTCGGCTACTTTCGTTAGAATTTTTTATTTCCCTCATTTTGTGGGCTATATAGTACACTATTTTTGATCACTTTCATGAGATTTCGTATTTTACTGTTTTGTCCTCATTTTGTGGGTTATAGTCCATAGTTTCCGACCGTTTTTGTGAAATTTTGTGTTTGACTGTTTCAGCCTCATTTGTGGGCTATAGTCCATCGTTTTCGGCAACTTTCGTGAGAATTTTTATTTACCTCATTTTGTGGGCTATAGTATACTATTTTCGATCACTTTCAAGCGTATTTCACTATTTTGACCTCGCTTTGTGGGTTATAGTCCACAGTTTCCGGCCGTTTACGTGAAATTTTGTATTTGATTGTTTTAGCTCATTTGTGGACTATTGTCCACAGTTTTCGGCCACTTTCGGGAGATTTTATATTTTCTCATTTTGTGGGCTATATTACACCGTTTTCGGTCACTTTTCTGAGATTTCGAATTTTACTGTTTTGGCCTCATAGTCCACAGTTTCCGGCCGTTTTCGTTAAATTTTGTATTTGACTGTTTTAGCCTCATTTGTGGGCTAGTCCACAGTTTTTGACCACTTTCGTGAGATCTAATATTTTCCTCATTTTGTGGGCTATAGTATACTGTTTTCGATCACTTTCACGAGACTTCGTATTTTACTGTTTTGATCTCAGCTGAGGTTATCGAAGCCGAACAAGTATTGGGTCGAAAGTTCGCACAAGAGAGTCAGTACTCTATCTTTTGTATACTCGAATTTAGTGCTTGATTCGAAGTTAAGGTTGCTTTGTTATAGACATTTACGAGAGTTTGTTTTCTCGGTGGTAATATCAATATTTGATCAATGTCAGTTTGCAGTTTATGCATTCCTTTGTGCTTTCCTTGTTTTGATGTTTTGTAGTCTTTGAACAATGCAGTACATGCCATGTGTGGAAGATACAATTCTCGGTATTGTGGTTGACAGCAAACCAGATGTATGCGTTCCTTGCTCTCTCTCTTCTTTCGTGTTTATTATGAATGCAGCTTGCTGTTGTATAATCTTTCATGTTTACTGGATGACATGTATGTTTAATGGTTTTATGATTTTTCTTGTGTAACTTTCCTTGTTTTAGCTTTACTACATACCTGGTGGATATTAACATTAGGGCTGGCATAGGGCTGGGTTTGGGCAAGACCCATATAGGCCTGGGTCCAAGCTCGAAGTTTAAAACATTGGCCCAAATTCGACCCGATTTTTCTTCGGGCTTTAAAAAATAAGGCTCGAGCCTGGACCCAAATTAGGCCCAAACTATTTATGCATGTTCTAATATATAATTTTCCCAAAAAATAAAACTATATCAAGAATAATATACGATAAAAAAATAACAATAATAGGAATACTACAAACTTTTGAGTAATTCACTTCTAATTTGTCTCATTTAATTTTATAAACAAGGCATAATTTCTCTATTTACAAACTTTAACACTCATTCAACTTACGTGAATATTATCTTAAAAAAACCCATACATAAATATACATTATGTATACATAAACATACACATGCACAAATAAAAATTTGATTCGGGCCTAAGCACTTGGGCCCGAGCCGGTCCGAATTTTCCTCTGGCCTAAAAATTTGAGCTTGAGGCCGCCCCGGAATGAGAAATTTTAGCTCAAGCCCGCTAATTATCGGGTCGGACCTAGGCAGACCCGAGTCAGGTTCGGACCAATTGCCACCCTTAATTAATATCTAATCCACTCTACCCACCCAACATAAAAAGTGCCACCTCCAAACACACACACACACAACAAAGAAAATGGGAAAAGAAGCAGAAGAAGATGAAGAAGAAATGAAGAGCGGAGAGGTTATCATTGCTATCTATAGAGTTTTCTACATGTTGAGTTCTCATATTTGTAGTAAGCCTTGTCACATCCTAATATGGATTCATTTACCTATATACCATCGTGTGGTATGGAATTAGACCCATTTAAATTGGAATTTTTCCCCAAACTGTCCCCCTTTTTGAAAGTTTTTTTCCAAACTGTCATATTTTTTAAAAAAATTTCCTAACTGCCTCACTCGCTTTCTTTAAAAAGCGAGTGTGGTTAAAACCTCATCGCTTTTTTAGAAAGCGACTGTGAGGCTTTTGATTTTCGAAATTCTAGACTCGCTTTCTGAAAAAGCGACATGTATTTTACGAAACTCGCTTTTTCAAAAAGCGAGTGTGTTGTTTTGGTAAATACTTTCGAAAGTGGGCCAGTATGGTAAATACTTTCAGAAAGTGGGTCATTTTGGTAACAAGTTTTTTTTAATGAGCAAGAGATTATCATCCCAGCATAACATTGAACATATTTATTTCTTCATCCGCAAATATTTGGTTACAAAACAAAAGCTTCAGTCTAAGATATAATGCATAACCATTTCCTTACCGTACATAAAGGAAGGTCTCATTGGATCATTCATTTGATATGTTTTTACATTCATGCATGTTTCTTACATTCATGTTTCCACCAGCTGTTCTCTTAAAGATAAGCAGCAAGTGAAGAATCATTGTTCAAATATAGGTCACTCCCTAAAAGCCTGTGAAAGTATGATGCCCTCAATCCATTCCTTCGAGCAATTTCAAAACGAACCCGTCTTGGATAATCTCGGGTACATCTAGTTATCACAATAATCGTATTCTCGCCTACAAGATTCGCAAGGGCTATCATGCATTCAGGCTCAGTGCCACCCGAGGCATCAACCATGAAAATATGAGTAAAATGACCTGTAGTTAAGCCACAACGGTGAGTAAAATGACTCTTTCTTTAAGCTTGATGCAAGAAAGTCACAGGTTCTATTTGTAGGAGCACAAATGAGAATTCGACTACCAGGTGAGTTTCTGAAAATTTGAAGCACTGCTTTTCTAACAATATCTCTTCCTGTCGGAAGTTTACTGCTTATCAGATAAGGCAGAGGACCTTGCATGGTTGCGATGAGGTGAACAAGTGAACTTTTTCTATCATCCATGTTTTGTGTGGAGTTATTAGGGAAGAGGATATGGCGAAATGAAGGATTCATGGCATACATTACAGCTTGGTGAGCTCGTTTTAAGCAGGCTCTATTAAATGAGAAGCTAACATCATATTTGTCACTTGGAGAGTACTGTAAATAGAAATCGTCTGTGAACTCTGCCAATACATGAGTGCTTTTCATCACACGATAAAATCTTCCCTGCTTAGATGGAGATTCACAACAGAGGCATGAGAGCAAAAGAAGAAAATTTTCACTTTCGAGTTTATTTCTATTAGCAAATAATAATTCCGATGTTGGCAAAAAAGTGGAGAAAGCTAGTCTGGTTTTGGTTTTTAAATTAATTTTTCTTTAAAATATTAAAAAATGAATTGAATCCTGGATTGAAGTAGGACTTGTGTTAGACTCGGATGATAATAACTGACCTCAAAAGTTCTTGATCTCTTGCCTGAATGTCGTAAATAGACAAAGTCCCTTGACAGAAGGTATGGTCTCCTCTCTGGGATAGAATCAATTTCAAATTTAACCTTCTCTTTGTGCAGCTCCAGAGTAGCATTTGATATAACGTAACCTGTCCATTTCTGGCCAAGAAGAAAGGCTTTTATAACTTGTTTGATGCTTATACAAATATTAATATATGATTAAACAAATAAATTGGACACAAGAATGTACAATATTTCTCAAATGTGTATTGGTATCGGTGTGGGTGCACAATAAAATGCTTAATCATAATTTTGTATTGCAGTAAGTTTGGTTGTGCATGAGCTTGTATCTGATGATCGATATCCTGTTTATAAGCATGATTTATCCACAATGCATGGTAGTACACTTAAGCACCAATTAGTAACTATGCCTCAATATTTTTCTATCTCATCTCACAAAGATTTATTAGATTCCTTAATGGAGCTTCATAAATTGAACAGAAATTGCAAGAAAGGAACATATAAGTAAACTTTTGTTAAATGTACTATTCAACCATAAATTCTGAAGACTCGGACGATACCTGAAAACATTTGAATATGATAGCAAAATCATCTGAAAATACGATTTGAAGTCCCGACATGATTTTACTCACACATAATTTAAAAATATATATAGTAGAACTGGAGTAAATTTATTTTCTTACTTCCATGTAGTAATCCTCCGCATATAGAAGAGCAGCAAAGTAGTCAGTATAAGTTGATGGAGATAACTGCCTATAAAGAACCTTTGGCACCTTATCACTCTCAATCAGATCCTTCACATGCTTAGGAATTGCATATACTGGAAGCCTGGACTTCTTCCTTTTAGAAGTTTTATGCAGCTGCGCTAATTCACCGTCAGTTTCATTTTCATTATCTTCATAAAATTCCAGGAACTTGTTACCAAAATGACCCACTTTCTGAAAGTATTTACCATACTGGCCCACTTTCGAAAGTATTTTCCAAAACGATACACTCGTTTTTTGAAAAAGCGAATTTGGTAAAAAAACAGATCGCTTTTTCAGAAGGCGAATCTAGACTTTCGAAAATCAAAAGTTTCACACTCGCTTTCTGAAAAAGCGATGAGGTTTTAACCACACTCACTTTTTCAGAAAGCGAGTAAGGCAGTTTGAAATTTTTTACAAAAAGTAGGGCAGTTTGGGAAAAACTTTCAAAAAGTCGGAGAGTTTGGAAAAAAATTCTTTAAATTGAGTTGATACCTAATTGGCAACTGGCGATGAAGATTCAAGTTCTTCTTGACTTGTTTTAACTAGAGGGGGATGTCGAGAATTAGTATTAAATTTATTGACCAATCCTGTCACACCTGTATTTTTATTTATTTATATTATTGTATTATTTTAGTGGGATTTGGCCCCCAATATTTGCTAATCCATTATGACTTGGTCTTACATGTACAAGTAGCTACATTTCTGCAATGTGGGTTTAAGGCTGCAATATCTGACCTTCGAAGCTCACGTGTTCAAGAGAGTGTTTAGCCAGATCTATTTTAATTTGAACCAGACAATCAGAGTTTGGGCAATTTTTTATAGCAAACACTCACTCAAAGGCAATTAAAATTTAGACATGCAGCACTATATTCGCGTGCAGTAATTAATTTAGGTTGAAAATGTACAACTTGTACAGTTCGTATAAGATAGTTTTTCATGATTAATAAAACTGAGATGACCAGGAGTGTAATTCAAAGTGATGATGTTTGATTACAAGCTAAACCCATGACCGATGTTGCTAATATTATAACTCAAACTAATTATTAATCTTAATAGCCTTAGATTGTTGCACATAAAAATAGATCTGGATGTCCTGCTACCAGAAATTTAATCATTTCTGAGACCAGTATTTTCCTAGGATCGAATATCTTGAAGCATGTAGTTGGAGACACTCTGGCTTAGACACTGAGGGTTCTTGATTTCTGCTTGATCAGAGATTTCCTAGATTTGTGGCAAATTTTGTAATTCATGTGAGTGGATGTAGAATTTTTTCAAAAAATGACACCCTTTTTGAAAGTTTTTCCAGAATTGACCTGTTTTTTTTGTTCCCTAAACGAACCACCCGCTTTTTGAAAAAGCGAGTTTGGTTAAAAATAACTCGCTTTTTCAAAAAACAAGTGTTAAACTTTAAATTTTCGAAAGGTTAGACTCGCTTTTTGAAAAAGAGTTATTTTTAGCCAAACTCGCTTTTTCAAAAAGCACGCTTAGTTATTTTGGTAAATATTTTCGAAAGTGGGTCAGTTTGGTAAATACTTTTAGAAAGTGAGTCAGTTTGGTAAATAATTTCAGAAAGCGGGGGTCAGTTTGGTAATAAGTTTTTTCTATATCACATTTTCACTTCATCTTCTTTAGACTACTATATATGAAATCGTTTATCAGGACTTTCTATATCACATTGTCACTTCATCTTCTTTGGTCATGATTTTATAAAATTAGCAACTGTTTAGTAGTAGTCGAGAATATACATAACTTGACATTATTTCAGTATACACATAATTGGTGTGTTTTAAGTTGTCGAGAATGAGTCCATAGATACTCTCAATCTCCGGTATACACATAATTGGCTTTTGACCTATCAATCATATGCGCTGAGTTCTTGCGCCAAAAGTCTCACACTCGCTTTCTGAAAAAGCAAGGATAGTTAAAACCTCATCTCTTTTTCATCAGCACACCTATCAACCAAAATAGTTCACCATTAGGCCACAATCTTAGAAATCAGATCCAATGGTTAACAGATATGAGCATCGACAACAATTTTAACATTTATCCACCCAAATACTGAATTGGCATATGTTGATGTTCCTACTAATAAGTGCAAGAAATACAAAACAATATATTATGAGCAAACCTTAGTCTGCTGATAATATTCAGAACTAGAGAACCATGTCTCATCAATTAGCACGTCAGGCTTTTGTGGTCTACCATTATGTATAACATCAGTCATGGACGAAGTTACAACCACTCTTTTAATAAAAGAATTTTTGGCGCAAGAACCCAACGCATATGACCTTTTTATCCCTTTTATCCCTAAGGTGATAAAAGGGATAATCTGGTTATATCCCTTTTATCACTACCTCATGACTCTTTTATCCCTACGGTAATAATCTGGTTATATGAAGGAATGGGTAACTTAGTCATTTTCGCCAATGTGAAATACAAAAAAAAAATCATGGACCCTTTTAACCACCCTCGCTTTTTCAGAAAGTGAGTGTGAGACTTTTGGCGCAAGAACTCAGCGCATATGATTGATAGGTCAAAAGCCAATTATTTGTATACCGAAGATTGAGAGTATCTATGGGCTCATTCTCGACAACGTAAAACACATCAATTATGTGTATAC
This sequence comes from Hemerocallis citrina, assembly GCA_017893485.1. Taxonomy (NCBI): domain Eukaryota; kingdom Viridiplantae; phylum Streptophyta; class Magnoliopsida; order Asparagales; family Asphodelaceae; genus Hemerocallis; species Hemerocallis citrina. The sequence goes on along the minus strand of CM030364.1, from coordinate 535,829 downwards.
TGAAATAATGTCAAGTTATGTATATTCTCGACTATTGCTAAACAGTTGTTAACTTTATAAAATCATGACCAAAGAAGATGAAGTGACAATGTGATATAAAAAGTCCTGACAAACGATTTCATATATAGTAGTCTAAAGAAGATGAGGTGAAAATGTGATATAGAAAGAACTTATTACCAAACTGACCCACTTTCTGAAATTATTTACCAAACCGACTCACTTTCTAAAAGTATTTACCAAGCTGACCCACTTTCGAAAATATTTATCAAAATAACCAAGCGCGCTTTTTGAAAAAGCGAGTTTGGTAAATTAAAAGTTTAACACTCGCTTTATGAAAAAGCGAGTTATTTTTAACCAAACTCGCTTTTTCAAAAAACGAGTGGGTCGTTTAGGAAATTAAAAAAAAACAGGGCAGTTCTGGAAAAATTTTCAAAAAAAGGATCATTTTGGAAAAAAATTCGTGAATGTATATCCTGTCAGATTTGTGCAATGAACATTTAGAGGAGATATTATGATACTGTTAGAGAAAAAATGAGGAGATATTATGATACTGTTAGAGAGAATTACACATGTTGTGCTGTGTCATGAAGGACACATGCCGTATCGGAATTTGGTGTCTCTCACAGACAGCACAACAAGCATGTGGTAGAATTTTTTTCCAAACTGCCCTACTTTTTAAAAAATTTTCAAACTGCCTAACTCGCTTTTTGAAAAAGCGACTTTTTGAAAAAGCGAGTGTGGTTAAAACCTCATCGTTTTTTCAGAAAACGAGTTTGATTTTCGAAAGCCTATACTCGTTTTCTGAAAAAGCAAAGTGAGTGGTAAATACTTTCAAAAGTGGGTCAGTTTCGTAAATACTTTCGAAAAGTGGGTCATTTTGGTGACAAGTTCCTTTTAATGTCGAAAATTGTAGATTTCACTGGTTATTATGGAAGAGTCCTACATCTATCCCAGGTAACAACGAAAACTATGGATTCCTCCGACTATTTAATAGACTTATTTTTAACTTAATATTTTTTTGTTTTCTTTTCCACAGAATGCAGATGAATCAACTGTCGCATAGGCTTCAACCGACTGTACTATTCGTTTCTGGAAGATGTTTGAACCTCCACCCTCTTCGATGAGTGATGATAGTGATCGTCCCTTGTCACTTAAAAAGAATGCACAAGAGATGATGTCTGGGAACTGTTGATAGTATGGAAGAGGGAAGTGTGGCCTTTTGCTAATTGTTTCTGTTTTGTGAGTGTTTTCTATCTCTTGCTTTATTTATATAATCAACATGAAGCTTTCATTCTCTCATGTTTTCTTCAACTGTTTCAGTTACAAAGTGACAACCTGTAAGTTAATATATTAACCATTTTTCGTTTAAAGAACATCAGCATCCTTTTCCTTGTAAGCTACTTGTATTTTTATTAACCAACTTGAAAAAATTGGTAAAATTTAGCTACATATCTAGGCGGCATCAAGAATAAGGTCTTAGTTCCACCATTACGGGAGCAAGATTCACGTTAAACCTGCATCCTCCAAATTTCGAAGATGGTAATATATCAAGAATGTCTTCTTCTGTATACAGCTTAAACTTACATTCGTCCTCTCTCCATCAAATTCGGGTTAATCACACTTAACCTATCAAACTTCTCTCCGTTACCCTCTGCTAACTTGATCATTGAAGGGACAACCAAAGAACATTTCCTAGGTACAGCTCTTTTTTTCCAAGTCATCGACGCACCTTGGCCATCAATTTGACACTGAGTTGTGTCTGATCAAGCATCTTTCCTCACATTTGTTGAGCTTGCACCAGAAAAACTCATGAACAAACAAGAAATTTTAAAAAGAAATTGCTTAAACTCCGATATGCTGTCTCCTCTGTTTTACACCATATATTCTATCGGGAGATCAATCAAGCTTCCCCTGTTAAAATCCACTTATAAGAAGCAGCAAAATACCCACTATCCAATCTATAACTCTTCCCCACCTCCAAACTACTAGGAGTAGCACTAGCATTAGTAGTACCACCACTAGCCTCCTTATAGAACCTCCGTCTCCCCCACCTCATCAAATTGAAGGAAGAAGAGACCGAAATCGCCAGCCTATCAACATACTCCTTAAGCCAGCTTGACACTGTCATATTACCAGTTCCATCAACAACACTCTGTTCCTGATAACCTGGAGGAATCTCATGTTGCAAGAACTTGTTACCAAAATGACCCACTTTTTGAAAGTATTTACCAAACAGACCCACTTTCAAAAGTATTTATCAAAACGACCCACTCGCTTTTTGAGAAAGTGGGTTTGGTTAAAACCCAATCGCTTTTTCAGAAAGCGATTCTAGGCTTTCGAAAATGAAATGGCTCACACTCGCTTTCTGAAAAAGTAATGAGATTTTAACCACACTTGCTTTCTGAAAAAACGAGTGAGCCAGTTTGAGAATTTTTAAAAAAAGTAGGGCAGTTTGGAAAAAACATTCAAAAAGTGGGATAGTTTGAGAAAAAATTCCATGTAGTCTCACTCTTTTGTCTCTTTCACACACACACACAGATATACATGTATCTATATAATAAATTACAAAGAAAGTTATCAAGTGGCTCTCATTCAATCTTCCCTAAAATCAATGGCCTAGATTGATTCTTACAAAACATATTTTTCTGCCCAAAATTAAATTCCCCCCCCCCCCCCCCCCCCCAAAAAAAAACTTAAAAATTCATTTCTTTATTACTATCTCTCTCTTCTCTCTTCAATTTTTCATGTTTTTCTCTTTCTTTCTCTCCCCCTCTCTCTCCCATTCTTCTTTATTTACTTACAAACTTACAAATTTAGATTTTAAGATTTCAGGTTTGTAAAATTTTCAGAATTTTTATGGTTTTTTATTGCACATGTTATATTGAAAATAGCAAATATCTCTTCAACAGTTAAATTCATCATTTTCCATCCTTAAAATTCTAATAAGTTGGATTTTACACCCTCATTTATGATTATTTTTCAACATATACTAATGGAAACATGGACTTTTATTTACAACTAATTATTGTCATACTATTCAAACTTGAACTACATAATTGTTGTTTCACTGTTTACAGGGCTTTTCGTGTGTTGTATCGTTCCGAAGACGTGCAGTAGGCACGTGCCCACAGGCAAATCTAGTATGCACATATATTAGATTATGCTAAGACTATCCAATAACGGGTCGGGTCGGGTCGGGTCAAGTCCAAAACAAGGGGAAAAAACTACTCTTTTCCCGTATTTAAGGGTCAAAAAACCTTTGCTTAAGCATTTTTTTTAACACTGTATGCTGCTATTTGATGCTTTCCGCCACTTTTTGACGCTTTCCATCGCTTTTTAGAACACTTTTTAAAGAGTACTGCATTTCTTGTGCTTTTTGGCAAAATTAAGCGGTAAACAACCGCTTAACGCTGTTGTGTATTAAGGGGAAACAATTTAGAATGAGTTTAGTGAAAATTTTATGGAGTTAGAAACCCGTCGGAATCTCAAAAATACGGGTATACCATGTATGCACGCCGGGTGTTCGGTGAAATGCCCGAGCGAGATTTAGGTGAGAATTTGATGGGTTCGGAGGTGTAATTGAGTCTTATTATTATTATTAACCCTAATTTGAGAGATTAGGGCAAAGGTGATTAAAGAAATTAGGAAATTGGAAATTTTCTTATTAGAAAGCCTCCGACCAATATGTGAG